>VYZR01069408.1:15249-29366 GCA_013400675.1 Oxylabes madagascariensis
CATTTCAGACTCTTCAGTTTTTCCCGAAGCATATTAAAATCTGCCAGGGCCACATGCAGGAGAAGGAATTCTAGTGCACGGAGATGTTTTTCCAAAGGGAGAGCTTAGTGTATCTGAGCACAGAGCCTGTCCCATAGGGGTGACCAGATGATGAGCCTTCACAGGAGTGAGTTAGTGTTGCAGAGCACCAGAAAGACAAAGGCCTTTGGATTGACATCACACTACAAGAAAATGTGTAATAAAAGGCCACAGTCTCATTGTGTCACTGCCAAATAATGCTGGCATGAACAGGATTATTCCAGCCAAGGGACCTGCTCATTTATCTCCTGCTCATATGTTCTTGTTCCCTGCAGTCCCTGCTTTCATTTACACTGTTTTTTATCTTCCTGCTTTTCCTGCTCCTTCTCTCCTGTTATTCTTCTTCTCTGTATAGTATGTTTGCCATCCATTTTTCTTACAGTAGCATTGTTACATTTGTTGGGATGAGTCTCTCTCCCTTTCTTTCTCCTTGACTGTTTTTTCCATCTCTTCGCCCTGTCTCTGCTAGTCCTCACTGTACTAAAGCTGCTAGTCCTCACTGTACAAAACACCCAGAAAAAGTGAGGAATCTGCTCACTCCCAAGCTTAGGAGGACTTCAAATCTGGGTCTAGACATTACTCATGGCCCACATCTTTGTGTCAGACTGAAATCAACTGTGAGCTGGAGGAATATTTATGTGAACTTTGCTGACCCATCTCCGCCTTGTTTGCAGCTTCCCTGCAACCCCCAATGGTACTATCTGGAACAGGATTGTTAAGTTTACGGGAATGGAAGAGTAAGAGATGAGCTGTTAAGAAGCAATAAAAATAAAAATTCTTCTCTTCATATCCCTGACCTCAATAAGGAAAAGAAATGAGAAGCACAAAGAGGACACGCTAGCAAAGCAGAAATGTTGCTCAAACTTAAGTGTGTTTTCAAAAGCAGTGCTCTGGAGGACTTTGGGGGGAGTGAAAGAAGTCAGACTCATGAGTTTTGTGTATGGTCATTTGTCCATAGAGTACACAAGACCATGGATGTAGAGGCTTGCTTTGCACTGACATGTCCACGTCCTGTTAAGATTGACCTGGACTCATCTTTATTAAGAATCAGAGAAGAATTCAGCCTCCATGGTCCACTGATTGTAGGAACATGAGCTGGGGGCCAATTAGGCAGAGTTGTAAGGCTTCTTTAAGTGGAAGGTTATAGATCTGATTTGATACAGACTAGAATCATCATCATGCTTCATACCTGAGCCAAGGCCATGGAACAGCTCTGAGCTGAGATGAAGCACTGACCTCCAGATTCTATATACAATATCCTGCCAGCAATCCTAAATCAGAAATTACAATTTCCCATTTCATAATCTGGATTTGCATTTGTCCTGTCAGGCAAGCTCAGATAAAATGTTGAGTAGCTCAGTTGTTTAACCGTAATGCTTAAAGAGTGATGGATACTGGTGGAAAATCATCACTGTCCACCTGTTTATCAAGGTACTTCAGTAATGTCCAGAGTAAGCATCCACTTGGTGAGTGGTTCAGTTCTCAACAACTTCATGGGCTCCAGCCTTAAGGAACATTGCCATCACAACCCAAACAAGGTCTTGGGAATTTCTCAGTAGGATCTAACTGTTCGAGAACCTAAAGTGACCCAAGGGCAAAGTGAGAGCTGTAGTGGAAGGAGAGATGGTCCTGGGCTACAGCAGTGAGGAGTCAAAGAGGAACGTGATGCTGTGACTGTGCAGTGAATAAGATTCATGGCTCCTTTGTGCCAACATCTTCCAACATGACTTCACAGGACAAAGAACAAATGCATGTTCAATAGAAAGAGAGAGTTCAGGTAAAGAGACATGAAGAGTCAGAGACAGAGATGTCCAGAAATAAATGAAATCAGTTTTGGGGCTTTAAGCATGTGCTGCTCAGGGTGCAGCATACTCATGCAGCTCAAAGAGCTGTCAAGAAAGATGTTTGAAGGTTTGGTTTGAACAAACTGTCCAAAATCCCTCCATCCACATATCAGTCTCCCACATATAAAAATGGAGCAACCAGCAAAAAGGGCTTCCTCCAGCAAGAACACACATTTCCATTGCAGTACTTCAGTAAGTCACAAGTGAGGCAAGAAGGAATTTCTCCAGAAATGCAAGGAAGGCTGGCCTGGAGAAGTAGCCAAAGGTTCACGTGTCTCCTTACCGCTAACTGGTGCCCGGAAGCAGCCAATCTGTTATGGTGACTAATCCAGCAGGCACTTTAGGAATGAGTCCACAGCCATTCAAAGTTTAAGCTACATTGAGTTATTATTTCATTGGTCCACAATCATGAAGTAAACACTTTGTAGATTAGTGGCACTAATCATGTTTTAACCCTGATCTAAGCAGCAGTCTCCCTACTGGAAAGTGTAGAAAATATGAACAGAGCTTGCCCAACTTTTCCAAAGATGTTTCAGATCCTAGCCCTTCTTCCAAGTACACATCCAAACCCTTCCAGAGGACTCCTCTCTTCCTGAGAGAGCTCTGTCTCCTTAGCATTAAAAACAGGTCAGGTCTCATCTTCACTTCTTCCACAATGCTTCAGCACCCCAGTGCTATTCCCAAGTTCATTGCCAAAGCAGACCTGCCCCTGATGCTAAAGTTTTCTGCAGAACTTTTCCCATCACAGGAGGAGAGGTGATTTTCTGCTGATTTCCTATTCAGCGCCACAGAGGCAGACTCCGAAAAGCCTGTGAAAGGCAACTGAATGAATATACTGTTCCCTTCAATTGTGACTCCATCATTTCCTCTCATTACTCTAATAGAAACAAATCTTTCTCATCTCAGCCCTATTACCTCACACAAAGGAAAATGGTATGTAATCCTGTTAGAATTGGGCTGCTGCTGGACACATTTTAAGGTCATTGTTCTGGGATGCCAGTCTCCACTCTATGTGCCTGGGAGAAGTGGGAGATGCAATTACTAGGCTATTCAAATCCCTAGAATGAAACCCTGCCATTAATAGGCAAAAGCCAGGGAGAAAAAGAGCCGTTGCTTTATGAAATTACAGGGTTTGGCTAAATTAGAGTCTAATCAGCACCTCAGTAAAGGAGCAGGGTTAGCTCCTACTACCATCCCTGGAGTTTCTTCATGTCACTCAACCCAACCTGCAAGATGGCTTATGATCATGAAGCCAGTGGTGTACGTGTCCAGCAGAGCCAGTGGTGAAGGATTTATAACTGTCCTTTGATATGGGAAAGCCCTTAGAGTTCAGGAACAGGAGTTTGCCTGCTGCTGCCATCACCTCATCCTGTACTTTGGCTCTGAGCTTTTTGGCAGAATCTGGGATCAAATCTGTCTCTTAATATTCATGGCCTACAGCACCAGTTTTGCTAATTGCTGGTGCAACCCAGCTAAGCAGCCAGGTGGGAAATTTGCATTACTAAACTCGGGGAGCTGCATCTTTCCCACAAGGAAATCACACGCTGGAGGAGAGAAGGGGGCTAGCTCTGCTTGTGGCAGTCAATGAAGCAAAGCAGAACAAGATGAGTGGGAATAATCTCAACCACCTCATTGAGTTGGCTTCTGTTGAGTGGTTAGACACTGACATGTTCCTAATCACTCTCATCCATATGAAGCCAAGGCATTTTTAGCTGGCAGCAAAGAAAGAGCGAGAAATCTTGCAGAGAAATGTTGGGGAAGGCCACACAAGAACAGCAGTGACCACCTACAAACTACAGGGAACGACAAACTTTTGTCCCAGATTGTTCCTGGCAGTCAACCTCCAACTGTTATTTCCTGCATTTGCTTCTCCTTCTGCCCCTCTGTTAAGCTGTATGGCTGCTCCCGCAGGTCTCTCCTGCCATCAGACAGCCACTCATCTCACTGTTTTGATGTCCTTCTTTCTCTGCTGTGTTTGTCCTCATTCTCCCAAAGGATTGCTGTCCCACAAAACAAGTCTGGGCTCCTGCTGAAAACAGAACCATTCTTGCAGGTCCTAGACAGAAGGGATGTGGGCTGAGGTACAGTTCCTGCTGGAGGAGGAGAAAGCAGCTGATCACCACTGGAGTCTCCAAGTCCCTTGAAGAGCTGAGAGTCACTTCCCTGTTTATGCTCTTTATTAGTCCCTATTCTCTTTAATCGGCTTAGACTGATGAGCCGAGGCAGCGGTAGGGATCAGCCGGGCTGTTTAATTAAAGGATTGCAGCTCAGCCTTGCAGTTTGGGGGTTTGTGTAAATGAGCTGCAAGTACATTATTTAATCTGCTGTGCAGAGAGGAGTTGGGGCATTAATGAAGCAAACTCTAATTAAAACTAGATGGCTGATGGTTATTAGTGGCATCAGTTCTGACAGGAGTTATCTCATTTAGGGAAACCATCAGGAAGGGGAAAAGAGAGAATAAACCTGAGCTGGTTTATCAGAATTCACAGCAGCACCACTTGTGAGTGGCTGTCCATTCAGCAGGGCTTGGAAGAGGTGCACAGGGAACCCGTATGTACCAGGCTCTCCCACCAGGAGCCCTGATGAGCTTATTTAGGGGTATGCTTGCCCAGGAACTGATTGCCGATTCAGGCTGTCTGACCCACATATTTCAGTCTTGATTGACTTTTGTTCTGCCTTGGTTCAATGGGGAACCTGTTCATGATTCGAGCAGGGTGACAGACTCCGTAGATGATATGATGAGCTTCTCCTAGAAGCCCACTGAGCCATTCCAGAACACCATATGGATATCAGCTCCATGCTGACTCTGTGTTTTTCCCTCTCTGACGTTCTTTTGCCTTCCTCACTGCATTGTGTATGGGACTTTGGACATGAAGGAAGCCCATGGCTGACTGCAGGACCCAGCAGAGACTAGGAGATGTTTTATGGCTAACATAAAGCTAAACAGAGAGTTTAATAACTCTGTGTGCCTGTCTCTCATCTTCAAATAGCCACAGGGGCTTCAACCATCTTTATCTCTGCACAGAATATTGTGTCACACACAGACAGATTCAGGACTGCTGTTGGGATCTGGAGGCATGAGAAATGGCAAGGACACAAGAAAGACTGGGGGTAAAAGTAAGGAATGCATGAGGCCTGCAGTGTGGGACAAGCTACAAAAGGCATCAAATGGACAGGCATGGACCAGTGGGAGAAGCCCAGACACAACGTGCTAAAGGGGTCATTGTCATTCGTCCACAATTCAGGATTTCCTGGCTCAGACTCATCTTCAGATGCAACTTGCAGAAGTTGTTAAATTACTGAAACAGGTGATCACTCCTTCAATTTTCCTGTCGAATCCCAGCAGAAGGAGGGCAGGCAAACTCAGGCTCAAACTCAAACTCAGCAAGGCCTTTGGGAGTCAGCAGGACAAAAGGAAGGCCTGACAAAGAACATGACAAAAATGATCCTAGAGCTTAAGACTATATGACTGACAGCCTTGTAGAATAAGAACGTTCTAGAAAGTAAGGGATCTGATCAGAAATAAGCTGGAAGCTAGGACAAGAATGGGTCAGGGTCAAGGATGAGGGTATAGAACATTATAGCAAAACTGATCCTTAGTTCTAGACAAACTAGAACACTTAAACAAAACTCTCTCACTCCAGAAATGTAAGGGAAACGTGGCTTTCCCTACCACAGAAATCTCCATGGTCTCCTGCTCTGTCTCCTTTTCCTTGCCAGCATCTCCCCACCTGCCATGACAGGGTTGTCATGCAAACTTTACCAATGCCTGAAAGCCCTCAGCACAGTCTGATCATGAGGGTTAACCCTTCCATCTTCATACACAAATGGGCAGGAGAGGTCCTGTTTCTTTACCCTTGTCTCCAAGTGTGACCAAACCCTACTTTTGAGCATACACACCCACCCACCTACCCCAGTTCTCTTCACAATTGTCCAGCTCTCACACTTTTTCTTGCAAGGAAATCAGAAACCACAGTCTGCTCCAGTAGCTAGAACATGAGAAATATAATTTTAAAAATGTGGTAGCCTCACTACTGCAATTCAGCTGCCCAGTTCTGTTCAGACCGCTGCTGGTAACTCAGGCTTTTTGCACAGGTGCCAAAGGTCAGACATAAAAGTCTAACAGTGTGATGAGAGAAACCTTTAAAGAGAAACCTCTTTGCTGTTGTCAAAAGGGTGATGAGGCCTGGAAAAACAGAGTAGGTCTGTAAGAGGTAAGGGTGGGAAGTTGTGAGAGAGGAAGGAGATGGCAAGAACAGAGGGACAAGGCCAAGTGTGGAAGCTAAATGCAGTATATGCATCTTGAGTACCTCTGAAGCTCTTTGAACCCCTTGGTCTTGGCACTGACATCTTTCACTGATGAGGAAGAGCTGAGGACTGCTGGTGTTCCCACACCTGGCTGCACTGCATACAAGCTGGTAATAGTTAATAGTGCCTGTACTTCACAGGTACTGGCAAGTACCTGTTCTTCACACCATTTGACACAGGTAAAAATGCTCTCCCCACCCTGTCTCGGGGTGTGAGACAGAACCCTGAGGTTTTTGGGTGACTTTTGCTGTACTTTAAGTGTTAGAGTGTGTGTGTCCAGGAACCTCAGTGAGACAAACAATTTGAAGGAGAAGAGTGAAGCATGTGTGTGCCAGTGTCACATACAGTAAGAAGAGTTACAAGCATGAATGTGGGTCAATGGAAGTGGATGTTTGAAGAGAGGCTGAAAAAACATTTTGTGTGTGTGAGTAGAGATCGGGTGTGGGGGGGGTTGCAGGCAATTACACAACAGTACAAACAGTAATCTCTGTGAGGAAATAGAGAGGGACAGCAATGCTGGGAACATGGGATGTAGGAGAGGATGGAGGAGGATTGGCATGTGTAGTATATGAGTTTTGTCTAGAGCAGGAAGATCACTGATGGATGATAAAGAAGGAGAAAAAATAAAGGTCTTGCTGGCAACCATTTCCCACCTTGGTGAGGAGTCTGGAGGTGAAGGCTTCTGCTCTGCGTCAGCTGCTGGGCAACAGAACTGGTGTAAAACAGTCTCATTCCTGTAAGAAAAAACAAACCACAGTGGGTCAGTGTTCACTCAGCAGAAAGCTCAAGGGAGAATGCCATTTTTAGAGCTGTTCCAAGGGGACAGTGACTCCCAGTGATGCTGAAAAGAGTAGTCTAATTATTCCATGAACATTTTTTACTCCAAGGTGGAGAGGAGCAGAGAGAAGGGAGCTCACAGTTCTATTCCCCTACTTTACCTGTTTTGCTGCTGATATCAGCCTGTGGAAAATGGGGCAAAAGTGCACAAACCCAATGTTTTCCTTCTAGCAGCGTTTGTTGCACAATCGCATACATCTCATGAAAAACAGTTTTGTCTGTCTTTAATTACACTTCTGTTGGGACAGAAATGTTTTCTTGTATATGTTTCCTATACATTGAGAAATAGTTGATTTTTTATTTTTTTTTTACCTGTGACTAAATACCTCTGCAGACATTTCTCGTGAAGCCTCCCTAGAGCACAGAAATGGCCTTAGCACATCGCTACTGGACATTACCAGGAATAGTAGTGAAGAACTGACAGCACAAGCACAAGCAGGGGGACTGAGACCATGACAAGAGAAAGAAACCATAGAAGAGAAAAACAAAACCCTAAGAAGTAACTAACTTGAGCAAAATAGGAAAACGAAACGCTAAAAATGTGTTTATTAGATAAGAAAGACAAAAGATTTCATCCAAAATAAGGAATCCTATTGTTACAGAAATTTTGGACACTGGCCTCTCATTTGCATTAGATAGGTTTATTGTAAGAAATCAATTATGGTATTTGGTATCTTGAGCTTGATGCCTCAAAAGAGGGATCCCAAACAAAGAAATCCCTGGACAGTTATATCCTTATGACCTAATCTCCCCATACCTCATGCGACAGTCCAGATCAACAGCATTATTGGGATCTGGGGTCTCCTTGCTCTTAACTGGTTTGGTGTTTTGTTACCAAGTGGTTGCCACTTGTTCTTCTTCCTATCCTCCTTCAATCAATTTCAATGGAGGTTTTGGTCAGTTTTGTAGTCAATTTGTCTTGGTGTCTGCCAAGGAAGGTGGGAGCCTCCCTTGCAATGGCAAATATGACCCCCTTCCCGCCAAATTATTCTAACTTGGAACTTGAGGGGCTTTCAGCCAAAGCCATGGGAAAAGGAGTAGCAGCAGTTCTTTACTAGTGTGTGCGTGTGCAAGGCGAACAAACCCCAGCAGCCGTCCCAGCCCCACAGCAGCACACAAAGCCCAAGGAGGGTCCTCCCGCTCTCCCAGCACTGTCTTTAACTGTATTTATACAATACAGTTATATATCTATGTATCTCTATATAGCGATATAACTGCGCTGTTTCCTCCCGCTCTCCCAGCACTGTTTTTAACTATATTTATACAATACAATTATATATCTCTATATCGATATAACCGCGCTGCAGTTCCAGGCACGGCTGGCGGGGGTGCTGCTGCCTCCCGGCCGGGCAGAGCCCACGCGGTGACTGCCCCGCGCCTGCAGGGGGCGCTGTGCCGCCCTGTCCCCCTCACTCAGTGATGGCGGACGGGCTGCGTGGCGAAGATGGGCTGCGGCGGGCATTTCAGGCCAGCAGCTGGAATGGCAGGGCAGGCTGACCCCAGGCAGCAAGAAAGAGGTAGCAGAAACTCAGCAGCTGTGGCAGGAGCCGCGGAGTGTCCTAGCAGGTAGGTAGTGCGTGGCCACTGTGTACCAAAAAATCCAGAGCACTGGCAGAGAAACTGTGGGGCTGGGCAGCCACAGCCTGCCTTCCAAACATGGCTGAAGAGGCTCNGTGACTAAATACCTCTGCAGACATTTCTCGTGAAGCCTCCCTAGAGCACAGAAATGGCCTTAGCACATCACTACTGGACATTACCAGGAATAGTAGTGAAGAACTGACAGCACAAGCACAAGCAGGGGGACTGAGACCATGACAAGAGAAAGAAACCATAGAAGAGAAAAACAAAACCCTAAGAAGTAACTAACTTGAGCAAAATAGGAAAACGAAACGCTAAAAATGTGTTTATTAGATAAGAAAGACAAAAGATTTCATCCAAAATAAGGAATCCTATTGTTACAGAAATTTTGGACACTGGCCTCTCATTTGCATTAGATAGGTTTATTGTAAGAAATCAATTATGGTATTTGGTATCTTGAGCTTGATGCCTCAAAAGAGGGATCCCAAACAAAGAAATCCCTGGACAGTTATATCCTTATGACCTAATCTCCCCATACCTCATGCGACAGTCCAGATCAACAGCATTATTGGGATCTGGGGTCTCCTTGCTCTTAACTGGTTTGGTGTTTTGTTACCAAGTGGTTGCCACTTGTTCTTCTTCCTATCCTCCTTCAATCAATTTCAATGGAGGTTTTGGTCAGTTTTGTAGTCAATTTGTCTTGGTGTCTGCCAAGGAAGGTGGGAGCCTCCCTTGCAATGGCAAATATGACCCCCTTCCCGCCAAATTATTCTAACTTGGAACTTGAGGGGCTTTCAGCCAAAGCCATGGGAAAAGGAGTAGCAGCAGTTCTTTACTAGTGTGTGCGTGTGCAAGGCGAACAAACCCCAGCAGCCGTCCCAGCCCCACAGCAGCACACAAAGCCCAAGGAGGGTCCTCCCGCTCTCCCAGCACTGTCTTTAACTGTATTTATACAATACAGTTATATATCTATGTATCTCTATATAGCGATATAACTGCGCTGTTTCCTCCCGCTCTCCCAGCACTGTTTTTAACTATATTTATACAATACAATTATATATCTCTATATCGATATAACCGCGCTGCAGTTCCAGGCACGGCTGGCGGGGGTGCTGCTGCCTCCCGGCCGGGCAGAGCCCACGCGGTGACTGCCCCGCGCCTGCAGGGGGCGCTGTGCCGCCCTGTCCCCCTCACTCAGTGATGGCGGACGGGCTGCGTGGCGAAGATGGGCTGCGGCGGGCATTTCAGGCCAGCAGCTGGAATGGCAGGGCAGGCTGACCCCAGGCAGCAAGAAAGAGGTAGCAGAAACTCAGCAGCTGTGGCAGGAGCCGCGGAGTGTCCTAGCAGGTAGGTAGTGCGTGGCCACTGTGTACCAAAAAATCCAGAGCACTGGCAGAGAAACTGTGGGGCTGGGCAGCCACAGCCTGCCTTCCAAACATGGCTGAAGAGGCTCCCATGGAGGGGAAAAGGGCTCCGGGTCCCAGGGTTTACTCTGAGGCACCTGAGCAGGGGTGAAGGGTTCTTTTTTAATGAGGTGGGGTGTTAATGAGGTCCCAGGGCAATGGCCGCTCCCACACACAGAGCTTCGCTTGTGGTAGGAGAAGGCAGCAGGAGATGAAGCCTCGCCGTGGTGGTGAGAATTCACAGTGAATGTAGCCTGTTTCCTCTCCAATACCAACAGTGAGAGAACGAGAGACTGAGCAAGTGGTGGGATCATATTTGAGTCCATATTCAAGCAGGCTCACACAAATACTCCAGCTCCTACATCCTATCTCACTGCTCATTTACAAAGAATCATTTATATTGAAAAAGACCCTTAAGATCATTGAGTCCAACCATTAACCCAATACAGCCAAGCCCACCACTAAACCATGTCCCTTAGCACCACATCTACATGTCTTTCCATGACTTCCTCTCAGAGAGTTGTAGAGAGTGATAAGGTCACTCCTCAGCCTCCTTTTCTCCAGTGCCCTCAGCTGCTCCTCGTAAGACTTGTGCTCCAGAGCCTTCGACAACTACCAAATAGAATCTTTAAAAAAATAGACACCCCACATTTCAGCCATTTCTAATTCAAGCATTTCCCTAAACGAGCTACACTGTTCTCTGCTTTTATTCAAACAGCAGATGCACAACTTCAATTCCTAATTGCACACGAAGAAAGCAAACAAGAGGGAGGGAAAACAGGGAAAAAGAGGAAGGAACAAGGATGGACAAAAAACTGAGAAATAGAAGCTTGTATATGGATGAAATGCCTTGCTAGTTAGTTATCATGGTAGAAACACAAAGAAAAGTAAAAGGGAAACTGGGAAAGGAAGAGAGGTGTGAAGTTTCAGGACTTTAGGCTCAGTCTCCTTGTGGGTGTTTTAAGAAAAAAACATCTCCCAGATCCTCATCAGAGTGAGCACACTGAGCACTGCAGCTGCAGTCAGCTCTTGACTCTTGTTCTCACGATTTCTTGTGTGTGCTCAACACCAGTGTTGGATGCTTTCTGCCCAAACCAGAGTTGTCTTGAACCCCTGAGACCCTAAGACCTCTGGAGTATTTGTGCCCCTTACCTAGCACTGCCAGATGCTGATCATGCTCAAAGGCAGAAATCTGCCTCCTGGCCATTTGGGATCCTTGTGTCCCGCTCCAGGAGCCATGAGTCTCATGGAGAATCCACCAGAGAGGTGGTGAGGAGCAGATACTGCCTGATGGAGGTAAATATATGAGATGCAAATGGTATTCCAAGGCTGTGCCAAAAGCTCTTCCTATGACTGGAAGCAGGGAAGGGTATCTTATTATTCCTATTAAATCCAAGTTCCCCAAATGCCCAGGAGAAGTTTGAGCTCTGGGGCTGTTTGCACTCTTCTTTTACAGCTTGCTTCTCCTTTTGTCATCCTCAGGCATACACCACAGGAACTGGGTTCCACCTTGGAGACTACTCCTCTTCACTTCCCTCTTTCTTTCCATATCCTGACCCTGCACCTATCTGATATTTTGCAAATCCGTGCCCTCACTTTTGCATCATAGCACCCAGAGAGGAGCAAGGAGAGGGTTAACCTGTGGAAGCTGACCCATTCCCACCTGAAGAGGTTGTGTGTTAATTATCAGGACAAAGCAGCTCTAATCTAGGTATAAAAGGCAAGTGTCCTAAAGCCTCACTGCCTCTTCTAAGCCTCAAGGAACTGCTCCAGGAAAGCAACTGTCTTCCAAATGCTGTGAAGTCTTCAGGTAAGATGTTATTTTTGTTGCTATTATTCAAGAGGGCCAGGGTTGTAGCGTCTGGTGGCTACCTGGATTTTATCCCCCTGTAGTGTTGTCAGCCTTTGCAAGTTTGAGGTTTGAAGTGAGCCTTGAGATGTTTAGTATCTGTTATAAGTCAGGGTAATGCTTTTGATGGTGGATTGTTGTTTTTTCTTTTCCTTTCTATGCTGTCTTTTTGTTGTGTTTTAAAGCAAATCTTACTTCATAACCCTAGAAAGCATGAGTCTTGTTTTAGCCTTTGAAAAACAGGGACGGAGGCAATGTAACTTCACTCATTACTTTGGAGTGCGGCTCTGTAATTTTGTTTCTTTTTAAATACTTCTGGTAGGTGGCAATGGTTGACCAATTAAAGGGGTAGGTTCAGGGCTTGCTTTTTTGCCCACATTTTTCTGTACATCTCTACTTTGCCTTCCTCAAACCATTGCAGGGACTGAAATTAAGCACACACGATTGTAGGCAGATCAGGCAGGTGATGGTGGAGATAATTTCTCCCCATCTGCCAGGATACTGCTGAACTGTTCTGTTTCCAATTTATTGCTTTAAAAATAAACAAATTGTTATCCCTTGGGCTGTACACTGATGAAAGCTTGGAAGGGAAAACCAGCAAGAAGAAAAGGTGTTCTGGGTAAGTTGGGTGGCACAAGAGAGGAAGGGGCTCAGGGAGAGGAGGAGGAGACACGCTGGGGTAATTGCTGCCAGCACTAGGAGACCAGCGTGTGGAGGAGCAGCAGAGGACAAGGGCAAGCACGGATGTAAAGGGAGGACTGAGAACAGCCTGAGCCTGTCAGTGCCTTGCTCCATCTAGCTGGGATGCACGCTCCGGAGGCAAGGATTTGACAGTCCAGACCTATCTTAAATGCAGAGATAGCTTGGCCCAGAAGTTACCCATGCTGTCAATTGAAATGTTAGCCCTCTCTCCTCTGAGAGAAAACAGCTGACTGAATTTTATTCAGTTGTCCTTAACATTGCTCCTGACAAGAGGTGTCCTGCAGCCAGCTTGCCTGCAGCCTCAGTAGGGGTATCTGTGAATGAACTGTCCAGCCACAGCAATTCCTGCTCTGTGATGAACTTTAGAGAGGCTTGTGCCAAACCTCCTGGCTAGCACAAGCTGTCTAGTCAGCTGAGGAGTTAGCTCTACCTTTCTGGCTTCTCAGAAAGTTGGACTGTGCAGCAAAGGGGCTCCATGACTCATGCTGCCTTGGTCTTTCATTGATGGATCCCAAGGAGATGAGCTTTTTTCCTCTTAAAAACTTGCACGGTAGAGGGAATAAAAACTGAGGTCCAAAATTTGTAGCCTGCACATCACAGTGTCAAATGGAGCAAACTTCCCTGAAATTCCCTTAATGCTGTATCTTCCCTTTGGACAAGTGCCTAGGGCTTTCAGCTCAGTCAGTGTTGCCCCCTAAGCATCGTTGGCCACTAGTTTAGCACTGATGAGAGCTGTCTTGAAATAGAGATGCCCATCTGCTGAGAGCTTGGCTATGGTAAACAAACCTAACCTCTTTTTGTTCTCCTGCACCCCCACGAAAGCAACCCCCCGGCCCAGACAGCATATGGAAAACAGTGGAGCTCTCTGCTCTCCAGTAGTCAGCTTTAATTAAACATATATCCTGTGTGGCCTGTTCCTAGAGATAAAGAGCAGCTCTGTGTTTTTCTGCATGAAAGATTTTGGACTCCAAGAAATGCCAAAACAAGACAGAATGAAAATTGTTCTCACTACAAGTACATGGAGCATGCTTCTGTCTACCATGGTGCAACACCCCTGCATCCATCCCACTGCTCTGGTCAGATGTGTAGGACTGCTGGCACGATCCTTAAATGAAGATCACTGTGTTCCCTGACTGCCAGTACTTACTAACCTCTGGATTCTGATCCTTGAGCCCTACTGACCTGCATATCCAACAGCCTTGCCCTTGGCCCAAGCACACAGCAGTTCTTAGAAATCTGACAATGCTGAAAGAAGCAACGTTCTATCAGTAAATAACTAGTCCAACTCATGCAGCCTTTCTGGTTTCTCTTTAAAACTCCATCTTTTGAAGAAAAGCCAGAGGCTTTTACCAAAAGTCACTGTTTTTAGTGCTGGATATCTCAGCTTTCCTGGAGTCTTTTGCCACTTGTCTCTGTCCTGCCTTTTCTCGGATAGCTGCCAAGAGAATTGATGGAATCACAGAAAATCATGGCCTAGGAGGGGAAGATTAAAGGCAGAAAGAGTCAAAGAAGAACTGA
>VYZR01069422.1:0-42857 GCA_013400675.1 Oxylabes madagascariensis
TTTTTATTTTTATTTTTATTAGTAGCTGTATATGTCAACATGCTATTTCCTCAATGCATTTTGAGTCCAGATTAGCCAAAGTTTTAGGTATTGGCAGACTTGCTACAATGGAAGGGAAATGCCAATGGAATAACTTTAAACATGATCCAATCCCTGATGAATCATTGGATGTGTTAAAATTTCCTTTGAGACCATGTAAGTAATGCAGGGACTGGAGAGCAGAGTGCCTGTGACTCAGCTCTCTGAGGCAGCGGGAGGATGTCAGAATTACTCACTGGGACAGGAGGAATCTCATTTATCTATTTATAGGCAAGGCTGAGATGAGCGTGAACCATTAAAGAGCTGAGTTTGCCAGTTCCCATAGGGGTGGAGGAGGGAAGGACCTCACTTTAGCTGTTGAAATCAAAGCTTCCTTTTTCCCCCCCATTTCCAAAGCTGGTGACTGGCCAGTTACGCTTTCTCGTGCTCACACAGGCAGCACAGGACTCCTCCTCCTTGTTAGAGGCCAGTGCCCACTTTGCCAAAATCCTGTCTGCTGCACGTTTCTAGGAACACAGAGCTCAGCATTACTGAGCCAGTCTCCCACTATCACAATCAATTACATCATATCACACTTTTTTGGCAGGCTATTCATGTTAAATTTCCAGCCCTAATATCATTTGTTCTTGTGCCAGCATCATAATTTAGTTTAAACAATTCTCTTTTTTCTCTGATCTTTACCTATCAGATATATTTACCAAAAACAATGCTATCTGCTCTAGTCTTTGTTTTGAGAAACTAAACAAATGAAGCCCTTCTAGTCTCCTCTTGTTCTAAACCCTCTGATCATCCTTAATGCCCTTCTCTGTACCCGCTAATCTTTCTTGAACATGAGTGAACCTGTATCTTCTAGGACTGTGTTTGCCTTTCCATATCAGATTGGTGGCTCACAGTTATCCCTCAGAGCAAGTAACTCTCTCTCTGTGTTTTTTTTTACCACCCGGCTTTTGTCATTCTCAAGTGAGTAATGTGATATTCTAGTGATTAATTTTTAACTGCCTGTCTTTATACTTTGTCTATTCTATCTCAAATTCTGTCATTAAGTTATTGCTGATTGATGTTCTGATCCTTCTCTGTATTAGCAAAGCCCGTGTCCTCAGCAAATTTCTTTATGACATTCCTACAGCTGTGCCAGAGTCATTAACAAAACAAGTAAGACTGGCTCAAGACTGACCCTTGAGGAGTTCCACTCTCTGTCGGGCATTTCTCCTTCCCACAGAGATCCCCATCCTTGGCTTTAGCAGTTCTGCATTTGCCATCCACACTAATCCCCATCTTCTCAACTTCAACTACTAATTTCCCATGTGGTGTAATATCAGATTCTTGACTCATGTCTGGATAGAGTATATCACCTGTATTTCATTTGTCCTGGAAAAAAAAATCAGTCATCAAAGAGAAATATGATGTTACGCTGAGCTCCTTTAATGTGCCAGTTCTTTCCAAATCCTGAGGTGGAAATCTGCCAGGGCACCTTGATCTGAGCACATGGAATTCTGTAAGCTTTTCCTTCCATCTTACATGTGATAATTTTTATTCCCTTAAGTATGTTCCTACTAGAAATCCCATCTTTGCCCCATTGTCCAATATTACTATCTCTACTGAAAACATAGGTAAAGTGGTTTTAATTCATTTTGGACCATATGTAGACTGGTCTAATCTCAATCCCATTCTCACTATATAATGACCACGTTTTTCCTCTTTTTCTCTTCTGTATTTATCTAACTGAAACCTTCTACCATCTGTTTCATTTCCTTTTCAAAATCTGATTCACAACTTTACTTTTGACATTTCTCATTCTACCCTTATATTTCTGACCTCAGCAAATTAAAATGGGAAGACTGAGGCAAATGGTGCCTCCAGTCTTGCCCCAACGCTCTTCTCTGATGCCACACTCCTGGTAAAGATGACAGAGTAGCTCCTAAAGCAGGTTCAGAAGTGCTGGACTGAACATGCCCCTGGCACGGGGGCTCAGCCCTGTGCAGGGTGATGGGCTCCAAAGGCAGGAGGTCATTTCCTGCAGTGGTTCCCCTCCAGACCTCTGATTTCAGTCCCTGGCTGCACCTAAACTGAACTGCACTGAACTGAACACCCCATTGCTGCTCAGACCTTCTGCTCATCCCTTGCCTGCTCTCAGCAAACTCTTGCATGTGTTTGGGGCTGGTTGTTTATCCCACTGGTTTTGGAGTGTTTTCCTTCAGGGTTTGTCCTCCTGCATGTTCCAGCTAGTTTTGGAATCCAGTTCCATCACATTCAACTCCTCAGGTCTTCAGTGCAGTTGATTGCACTCCTTTGTTCCCTTAATTTCTCAACATCTTTGTGAGATGAGTACTTTGGTGTGTGACTACAGACAGTGCTGGAGATTCAGCCCTAATGAGGAACCCTTAAAAACTCTTAACCAGAGTCTTCAGAGGCTCTGGATGACTCAGAGCTCAGAGCTTTAGAGACAGTGAAAGAACTTCAACTTGCCTTTCTTGTGTGTGTGAGACACTGTAACCCTTCTCCGGATGAACTAGCATTTTCATTTTTATAGACAACTGAGACATAAAGATCACACTTCAGAACATACTGCACTCTATGAGGAATTAGTTAAGTGCCTGAGGTGAAGTACAAAGCCTCCTAACCCCACTGAGATCACCGCAGCAGTCAGACCCTGCTCACCTGAAAATGAGGTGCCTGTGCCAAGTTATTTGCTTTGAATACTGTCTGGTTCTTGAAAAAAGCAAAGCTCAACCAGACTGTGGATTGACCTGTCCCAGACACGCAGCCAGGACAGGCAGCAGAAGCTCAGCTCAAACTGGCTGTACAGGGCCAATTCTAGAAAAGAGGAGACAAACACTCAAAACACAACATAAAAATGTACTGATCACCCAAACCTGCTTAAAAATCACTGCCAGGTGGGGTATCTGTACTGAAGGTGGGAGTTGAAGCTCAGCAGGAGGACACCCGCCCACTCACTGACTTTCCCCACTGCCATGAGAATCACTCCAGGATCCTGCATGTGACATGTCCTTGCTTTTGCTGTTTTCTGAGTTGCAGAATGGCAGCAGCACAGCCCTCGCTTCCCAAAACAGCATGAGAGACCTACCACAGCACTAAGGCCGTGCTGCTGTCCCAAAAAGATGGAAGATGGATGGAAGCTCTTCCATTGGCAAACTGATGCATGTTACATCCCTGTAGAAGAGATGAAATGGCAGAGCAAAGCAAATTTCTCTCCTATCCATAAATATACTTGTAAATACTCTGGAGGGGGAGAAAAACTGTGCCCCGCTTCCAGAGCATGTATGCCTCGAATTCACAGTGCTCTGCTGAGCACCTACTGACCTTGGCAGTGTCACAGGACTAGTGTTTGTCTAAAAAAGTAACCTTGTGAACAGGCTCTTTGCTTTGGGGAACACAAAGCAGTCTTGTCTTCCAAGTGTCCAAGCCTTCCTTTCACGTCTGTTTAGTCCTTCAGTAGCATTTATTTTTGGCCTTGGGAGAAAAACACAACTCCACATTAAACGGATGGTGTCTAGTTAAACCCACAGGCTACACCACCCTCTCGCAGGGGAAGGCAGTGGACGAGACCAACAAAAACCAAGAGAAATGTCTATCTATCGCCTGTTGGGCACAAAACTGCTTTTGCTTTCTAGTGAAAAGGAGCAGAGCATCCTCAGCAGCACAGAGCAACTGGCCAGAGCCTAGACACCTGAGGCTTTTGAGTAACAGTAATAACAAGTCCAGGAGCTACATTTCCATTTGTCTTCATTTCCCATAGCCTTTCCAGCTGAGATAGCTCAGAGCAGGGAGACACCAACGTTCCACATTGTTGTCTTGAGTTTGTGGTGGGTCTAACTCTGGCAGTGCCAGACTTCAGCACATCACCTATAAGTGATACCACATCAGAAACCTTTCCTGCTGCTCCTCAGTGCCCACAGCCCTCTCAGCCCCTCAGGACAAGGCTGCTCATGCTGTGAGGGAGCTGAGGAGGGGCTGCAGGTCACCACTGCCTCCTGTGCCAGCTGCATGCACGTGTCCGCCCTGTTCCAGGGAAGTGCTAAGCTAGTTCTCAGGCCTCCAATGGATTATGCTCACCTGTTTAACTCCATACAGGAGAGGTATTCCCAGACCCAGTGCCAGCTTTGTCACCTCCAGCAGAGTCTCATGACTGTGTGTGGCCTGAGGCAGATGCAGAAGGGCCATCTAAGGGCTCACAAAGCTGAAGCCTGAGGCACAAAGTTCAAGGCAGAGGTTCTGTATGGACAGTGTGTGTGGTCAGGACCTGCATTCCTTCAGGGAGAGGCAGAGAGGAGAGCAGGACTGCCTCAGGAGCTCTCCTGACAGGATCTGTAAGAGGAAATAAGCTCATTTTGGCCACAAACTGTTTTGGGCCACCTCTCAGCATTCAGCATCCCAGGTCAGGGAGCTGTGCTCCCTGCCTTTACCTCAGTGACTGAGCTGGGTCCCCAGAACAGTCACTAAAGCCCCCTGCTCTCAAGCTCCACGGGACAGCGACCGCAGCCCTGCTCCCTGAAATCAATGGCACTCTGGCCACAGTCCTGATTCACCTCCCTCCTACATCAAAACCTTATCTTTTAGGTCCATTGACTTCAGTGACTGGAGCTGTCAAGCCCTGGATGTCCATGAGGGCATGGCTGGGCCCAAAGAAATGGAGGCAGCAACTCCTGGAGGACAGAAGCTGCAATCTGTGTCTGCCTCACGCTGAGCGAGTCAGGGGAATATTAACAAGGCATCACTCGGAGTAAGTGCTCCTGGATGCCTGGCTGACTTTGGCAAGGGGCACTTTGAGAAGGATAAAACTGCATTTTCATTCCTGAGAATCCTCCTCCAGTAATAAGATGTGCCCCATGGGGTGCTGGTAACATATTGGTGTTGTCTGCAGAGTACCTGGGAGCTCAGGGCTGACATTGCTAAACCACACACACGAACCACCACTGAATGTCACCAGTCCAGACCCAGGACTTACAGACAGTCACAGATAGGCTGTCCTCCAATTAGTCTGGGAATCTAAAAAAAAAAGAAAACAAACCCAACCCAAACCCCTCAGTAATTTTGTATTCTTTCCTTTGCATATAAAACATCATTAAAATAATTAGAAAAACAGATGCATTGTATCAGTAACTGACAAATTAAGAATTCAGTCATGGTTGTTCAGAAACCCACTGCCTCCTTGCAGTACCAGTAATTATTATTTATAGCCTGCTCTGCAAGGAAAGCAATCCAGAAAAATGGAATCATTATAATGTAATGCACTCATCCCCAGGGAGAAGTCTGGTGCAAGTTGCAGCCGACATCTCACACCATTTTCTTGTCTTGAATTTTAAACTTTATTGTAAGTACTGTTTGTGTATTTTGCAGAGAATGTCTCGGTTCCTCTGTAACAAGTACCCATTTTATTCCTGCTGAATTTCATTGAACTTACTCCTGATTTATAAGAGGCAGATCCATATTACTGCTTTATAGAGCAATCTCTTAGCTGCCTATTCACAAGGATGTGCAGCCTGGCAAAAGAATGAGCTGAGGGAATGAGCTGGGTGGCAGATGAGCTATTAGTCTCGATGATATCACCATAGCATCTGGAGCAGTTACATGCAGCACTAACACAGGGTATGAGAAATTCTCTGCTCTCAAAAAGAGCTAACAAAGAAAATACACAGAGGGTGGGAGGTATGGAAGAGCCACAGAAAAGAGAAAGAGCTGTACAATGTCACATTGCCAGCAACTGACAGAGGCAGGAGCAAAGTCCCCATCTCAGCCCCTCCAGCTTCATGCTGCCTTTGCTCATTTCTGGTTCTGCATCTGGATATGATGCATCTTTAACTGGAAGTTCAATTCAGAAAAAAAAAGTAATTTTTTTCTTATTTTCTAAGAGAACTGGCTTTCTGCTGGTTGTGCAAACAAATTCTTTCCAATGATTAATACCTGTCTCCTGTGCTGAAGACATCAGTCTCTGCATGGATCAAATCTTAATGAAGCAAAGCTCTCTTCTCAGAAAAGAACATTTCCCATTTTTTCGGCAAGCATTCCTACTCACAACTGCCCTTGTTTAGCCCTATGATAATTTGATGATGCGCTCCCAACATAACTCACAGTACTTCTCAAGATTGTGTGCCACAAGTGTTTACAGAGCCATTTTTGTGGCAGATACCAGCATTTAGACAGTCCACATTTCCTGTTTCACTGGAGCAATCGCTCACTGTTCAGTACTGAGATGCAAGTCCCTAATTAATTTATACACAACAAAGCACTTCAGTCATTGCAATGAAAGCGTAATGGAGAGCAGACCATTAGCAAAAATTGGCTATCAAGCATGGAGAAATTATTTCCTTTTCATGTTTCCATCAATATTAAGATTGATTCATTATCTTGCAAAAAAACCCTCCCCCAATACCAAGCTGCCTTTACACTTTTCCACCAATGCTGGACGGGATACCTGTGCCAGTTTTGTTTTCTCTCACAGCAAGGAAACCTCTCTGATGTGCTGAGAAGAACTGGGGAGACTTCACAACAGGTTCAACCCTACTCATATTCTCTTTATAGAATCAGAATACAATAGCCTGGTTTTAACAAAAAGAAATCAAGATTAAATTCAATATATTCTGAAGGAGTGAAAATTCCTAGCAACAGCTGAAAGGGAAGTGGAATCTATAAATGCCTCTTTCATCTTTATCAAATTACTATTCGGTGCAGTTATATTTATTAATAACAACATCCCTTAAAACACATTGTGAAAATCCATTAGCAAGAAATGCTTTAAAATGTTCAACAGGCTGTAACAGATGATTTACCAAAAGCTAAAACAATTAAATACTATGAGCAGAGTGGGCATTTTCATGGGCCATGGAGCTTGGCAGGGGGACATTATGGTACGATCAGAAATGGACAGTTTGCATGGCGTAACCTTTTAATTCTATCATCTCCATTAGCAAGAGGATAGGCAAGCTAAGAGTGTTTTCTGACTTTTCCTTCATCTCACTTCCATATGTCCTCACCCCTGAAATTGCTGATGGGCATTTCAAAGTTGTCGCCTGTGGCATTTGCTACACACTGAGGTACCAGACTGCTCTGAATCAGGTTCAGAGAGGAACCTGAGAGAGCAGATCACTGCTCCCTGAGGAAACATCCTCTGACCATCCCAAACCCTGACAAGAAGAGCCCTCTAAGAAGTTGTTTAATTATCCCCATGAGGGTCTGACCAGGGGGGCAATCGCTGCATTGTTTTCTCCTTCAGCACACCCTGCACTGGCCCTGGAAATTCTCATATTCTCTCTTGTATTTCTTAACTTTTTCTTTTAAACACAGTTGAAATGTCCATCACTGCTGAGCAATCACAATGAAAGAACTGGATATTGACTCTAAATTCAGGTGGAGGATTCTGTCATTATTTTCCTGCAAAAAAAAAAATTGCCGTTCCTGACTTTGGTGCACACCCTGCAACACAGAAGGTTCACTCAGGTCCCGGGGGATCGTTCCAGAGGGACAGACTGTGAGTCCTTCTCTTGGCTGCTTCCAGCTTGGAGCAGAGAACAATAATGGCACAGAGAGCTCCGCTCATTCCCCGGCCGTGACTGCAGCTATCGCAGCCTCCCGCTGCACCAGTGGAAGGAGGGTTTTGATGACATTTTCTTTGTTGCTGCAGAAGGCAAAGCCTGAGTCAGGGATTGCAGGGAAAGGCGAGGGGGAAGGGGCAGGAGATGAAACCACAGCCATGGAGGGAGTGAAACAGCAGTTCTGGGGTCTCCATGCACTTTCTGGGCTGCACAGGGAGTTGCTGTGGGCTGCATCAGGTTTTGGCTCACCTGCTGATAGATCAGGTTCCCCTTCCAGATTTGATCATTCCCTAAATCCATAAAGAGGTGCCTGAGGCAGGTCAGATTGTTTCTGAGGCAGGTACACACAATGCAGCCCAGTTCCCTCCAGAGTGGAAAGCTCTTTGCCCATCTAAGCTGTAGGTTTCATTCACCCCAGCCGACAGACAGACCTGAGTCACAGACCAGCCACCCTTGTGTTCATCCGTTCCCCTGGGGCCTTCCACTTAGGAGCACAAAGCAGTGGCAGAACAAATTTGTGGCAGAATGTATCTTCTGTAATCACACATGAGCCAACTTGTTAGATCATTTTCTGTCCCAGCTGAAAGTGCAGCTCCATGATTGCTTGTGATTGAGCAGAACTAAAAACCACATAATTACATGGGCCAAGGCACAGACATCGGCGGCTACAGATGCTGGTGCTTAGCTGGGAAAGAGCAGCACATGGTGGGGAAAAGAAAGTTGGAAATTATGTGTACATTCCACCTCATCCCTGCTGTAGAGCTTTTGGCCTTCAACTTGTGCAGAGCAAAAGGCTGGAATTTCTCAGGTGTAATGACAGATTGTGTGGCACGAAGCATCAAAAACTGTGTCAGTGCTTGAGCTGGTGGGTTCAGCTCGCCCAGCCAGATGAAAGCAGTCTGGACTAAAGCTGGTGAGACAATACTTGGCATCTCACAGGCACATCATTCTTGGCTGTAACATCCCCCTCCTGGTTCATGTTCTGTTTTCTCTGTTGTTGACCTCCAGTAATGGAAGAAAGGGGTTGGACAGGGAGAGGAAGAAGAAAAGGCAGTGGATGGTGTTGGGAGCAGAAGAGAGGCCTGAAGGAATGGGAAAGAGAAGGAACAGCTGTGGGGCTGGGAGGAAAATGGAGACAGGGAATGAAACAGATACACTTCCCCTTTGGGAGGGTAGGCTGAGCCAGTGTGAACAAAACAGGGCTAAAATGAAAGGGAGGAAATCAGAGAAGAGAAGAAAGATGGAACAAGGGAGATCACAGAGAACAGCAGGAAGCAGCACTAAGAGGACAGAGATGAAGGCTGGGACATGTTGGGGAAAAGCAAACAGCGGAAAAAACTTCAGGAATATAATGCAAAAGACAGAGAGAATTAGAAAAAAAGTCCTATGAAAATGCCAGCAACCCAGCTGCTGAAACTCCTGTACACTTACATCAACATCACACCACAGATCAGCACCAGGGGACGAGGGTTGGGGTTGATTTTTAATTGCATGGAAAGGCTTTCAGCGATGCAGAACATGAACTTCAGCTCCCACTGAAGTCAGAATGCTTTAGAGGTGCTTACAGCCACAGGAACACAAGACTCAGCTTGATAAAGCCTATGAGACCAGAAGCTACGTTACTACCTTGAGAACAACCAGCCTTTACCTTGTCCAGCTCCCACCTCGAGACCCAGAGTGATAAGGACCAGCAGGTGCAGGGAGGGAGCCCAGGGCAGGTTCACTGCCCAGCTCTGCCCCGTGCCACAGCAGCCATTTGCTTCCTTGTCCCTGATGAGCAGTGAGGTCCTTCATTTATATGTCTAAGCTTGAGTAGGGGTAAGAAGAATCCTCTTTGCTGCTTGAAGTGAAATGTTTGGCTTATTGGCACAGCTTGTTTAATTTGGCTCTTAGTGCTCAGTCAGTGTTATTAGAGAAAGCAACAAATATGCACTAAATACAAGGAACTACTTTAAAACAAAATGGAATTGCAATGCAAACCAAAGAGAGCAGGAGGGCTGAGTGTGGAGACAGCCATTCCCTCCTTCAATCATCCTCTTCTCCCTAAATATGGCGTGTTATGGTGGAGGGGTGGAGGGCCCAGGGGTCGCCATTCATCTGGGAAGTGTCCTGTATCCAAGTTTGGCTCCTTCCCCCAGTGCCAGGGTGGCTGCTGAGGTCACAAGCGGGGGGTAGATATTTCACTCTGATGCAAGATGAGAATTCAAAAAGCACTGAGCTCCCAAAACTGTAGCTTCTGCCAGAGTTTTGCTCCAGTGCAATCTCCCCAGAGGCAACCGGTGTCCATCCTCAGCCATACCTCCCTCCAATCTACACAAACCATCATGAGAGTGCACCTGAAGAGTTCTTCCTCTCCACACATCGCTGCTGAGCTTCTTCCAGACTGAATTCTTACACTTGCCACGTTTTTCCATTGTTTCCTCCTGACCGTATACTAGGGGGGAGATCCCCCCACCACAGAGAGGGACTGAGATACATCAGAGGGACACACATCACCTGCCCTGGCTGGTGCTCACTGCTTGAGCCCAGCTTTTGCAGCTCAGTCAGATTTCTTGGTTTCTGCTCTGGCCTTGAGGTCTTTAATTTGCTCATTTTATTAACTGATCTGAGCCACAGCTGTGTCCCCACATTTCTTCTGCACCATGAAAACCACAACTGCATGGTACATCTGGGACAATGGTGAGGTGATTGCTGTAAAGCCTGGGATTCCTGAGGAAACAAAGCTTTACATCTATTCACTGTGGGGGGGTGTGTGTGTGTGTGTCTGAGTAGTCCTTGAACATCATCAATTTTAACACAACAGAAGAGAGGATCTCTCAAAGCTCTGAAGCTCCCAGAGGTGACTGGAGATGACAGCTGGAAGATACAGGCACCATAAGTATTCCCCGAGGAAAAGGCAGCAGTGACAGTGGAGACACCACATGGGTGCAAGCTGCTCATTAGACCTGCTGATCAGGAAACTACTCCTTAATCATCTCAGTGTGCCTAAACACCTTCTCTTGCCACTCCCATGGGAGCTGGAGCCTGCCGTGACATTCACAGCTTTCCTCACTCACCTGCCTTTCTTCCTGAGGCCAAATTCCACGGGAAGGGGGTCCCTGAGTGCAAAATGGGTAACAGAGGCAGCAGTGAGATATCCAGGTGCAAGATGCCGGAGCTGCCCCTCTGCACATCCATTGTTCTTTTCCAGGGGCAGCTTTGAGAAGGTGCTGTAAATGACAGGAACTGGATCACTGGCTTGAGCAATGTCAGCACGTCCCTTCGAGGGCATTCACTCCCCTACGCCATGAAACGACAAGTTACTATTTAACAGCAGACCTCACAGGGAGCAATGTTTTTCTGTATTCACGGCCTCTAACATGCATAGCAGTTATTTACTGTACTCTGAGCAACCCAACAGTAGCTATAATGTAATAATTATAGAGAAACCTTCCTAAAAATATATTTCCAATGCATCAGCATAACTCCAGCTGGCACTGAAAGCATGAGTTCAGCCCAGCTTGAGAGTCAGATCATGCACTGCATTTTGTGCAGCTGTGCAAGGACTCCAGTGTGGAGCTCTGGAGCCAATGCCTTGCAATGATGGAGGGAAGGACAAGAAGCAGCCAGAAGAGCCACAGGTTCTTTTCTCTGTGGTCAATGACAGCAGAAAACACCAGGACCATTTTCAAACTGGATAAACTAAGGGTTTGGAAATCATAGCAATGGCATTTTCTAATCTGAGTGCTGACTTGTTGGTCTCTGGTTCTAGAGGTTCAGTCTGAGTCCAGGCTGCACCAGCATTTTTCATGGAGATGATTCGTTATTATCATTTTATTTCACACACACACACACACACACTAGAATAGCATCTAGAGGACCCTGTGAGCTCCTTGGAGGATCCTTCCTTGTGCTCAGTATTAGTGAACTCCAGCTCATGCTACTGAGCCTCAACTTCCTCACCTGCAAATAAGGCCAAGACAAAACCCCCGCAACCTAGGGGTGCGTTCAGGTTTGGAAAACAATTCTAGCACCTTGAAAGAAGGTTTCCCTAAAAGCCCAATCTGCAATGTATTGCTTCAATTTAAAAAGTGTGTGTTTTACAATCCACGATCTGTTTACACTTCTTACAGCTATCTCTCTAAAAAGAGCTGGGCTCATGGATTTGGCACAGCTCGTCAAACAAGCAGGCTCACCAACCTTCCAGGACACACAGCACTTCTGTGTAACTTTGCAGGCTGTGTTTGACCTGTCTGAACTTGAACAGTCACCACTGATTGATTGGCTTCTAAAAATACCCACCCGCCATGGTTCGAAGTCTGGAGAGCTCTTGTTGATTTCGATGGAGACTTTCTTGCTGGTCAGAGGCTACGACAGACATCTGACACCCGGGCCCTGCTCCTGCCTGCTGCCCTGGGAGGGACCAGCACAGAGCCCCAGGCCTGCTCCACACACACACTGCCAGCTCTCAGCTGTGGGGCAGGAGGAAAGCAGCCCCACACGTCCCTGCTCTTCCTGCGCCCCCATCTCCAGGCTCCCGCTGCTGCTGTTGGTACTCAGTGGGATGATCTGCAGCCACCAGGAGCTGGCGTTGTCCCACAGTGACGGGAGAGCTTCCAGAGGCAGCCACTGCCCGTGGAAGGCACGGCAGCACTCCCTGGAGAGAGATGCAGACACGGTCACTGCCACAACAGCCACCAGGAGAAAAGCCAGGCTGCCACCTCCAGTGGAGGCAGTGGATGTCCTGTTGATCTGTAACCCATCACTGCTGGCACTTTTGTTGCATCTCCCACATCCATCATCAAGCCAGCTCTGAGAGAGAAGTCCATCAGAGGATAAAAGCTACCCTGGGCTCTCTGGAAGACCACAGCTAGACGGTTGTCTATGGGACACCAGGCTGATAGAAGAAATTAATGCTATTCTGGGAGCATGTGGGACTGGAGATGATCACTGCAGCCAGACCCTCTTTCACAGCTCCACATTCAATCCCTTTTGTGTACAGGTTACAAAATGGAGCCTTGGCTCTGCTGCCCCAACCCAAGTTCTTGCAGAACCTATTGTTGCAAGGCCCAGAGCCCTCCTTGTTTCCATCTTAAGTGTATTGCATGACAGTTTATAATCATTCTGTCAGCCAAAGATTTCCTTTCTTTTATATAATATCCTTCCTCTGCAGCAGCTACAGAAAGCAGTGCCCTCACTCCAGTTCTCCTACGCTGAACACCCCACACTCCTTTGGCTTTTCCTTGCAAGAACCACTCATTGTCCCAGTCACCTTCTAAATTCCACTTTGGATTTATCCTTCCCAAAGATGGATGATGAGAACTGACCACGGCTTTTCAGATGAAAGTTCAGCTGTTCCTTGTACAGTGGCAGGAGTGGTTCTTCATCTTTTCTGGAAACAGCTTGCCTGATAAACTCTATGATCTCATTTGGCTTTTGTGTTCAGTTTTAAAAGGGGTATAAAGCAGGCTCTCCAGTATTTCACTTCATTTTTTTTAGTGTTTGTTATCTGGAAAGAAGAGAGTAGTTTAACTGCCTTTTTAATTAAATTCCTTTAAATCTTTGAAAACAATAAAGAAAGAAAGATAGCAAACAAAGTAAGACAGAAGAATTACCATGTGTATGACCAGAGGTATTTTTTCTCGTAACACATTTATGTATAAATCTCTTTTCCAAAAACTTGCAACATTTCTCAGTTGCTCAGTCTGTCTCCCGGGTAACTTGACACCCCACAAGAGGAGCCTTGTGCCTCCATTCTTTAGTGGGACATGAGGATTAGGAACTCTGTTGAAATTCTCTAAATAAAGAGTATCCCTAGTTGCTGGAAGGTGAGAAGAGCTTGTAGTACTGCATCCTTCTCCCTTGGCTTCTCTCCATCATCACAGAGCTAATGAAAACGGCTCTGAGCTGCAGTAACTTCATTAAACTGTGATCCCTTTGGGCACATGGACTTTCTGTAGGTCTGGGAAAAGCTCCTAAAAATTTACATGAGCAAGGAAATAGTAAATAGGCTTAGATTTGCTGTAAAAGGATTCAAATCTCCAGTGTCAAATGTTTAGAGCACCATACATTAAAAATAAAGTTGAAAAAGCCACGGCTTAGCTAAAATAACCTGACAAAGGTCCTCTGCTGTCAGCACAGCACCTACAGGATGAGATCTCACCACTCACACTGGATGTGGCAGAAAGGGGGTCTGTCAGAAGCTCAGACCCTGTCATTCAATCAAATCCCTGGTGCAATAGTCCTGACCATAATGAAGACATCTGAGCACAGTCTAAAACCCCAGGATAGACTGGAACGTGTTTGCCATTTTCTTTGGAACTGGGGAATCAGGAAGGTGCTGGTGTGCAGGTTGCTCTGTGGGACAATCTGTACTGCAGCAACACCTCAGAGCTCTCTCCAGGATTGGATCTTTGTCTCCAAACCAGACCTTTGTGGTAGCTGGTGCTGCTTTTAATGTCCATTCAGCCCTTTTAAAGTACAGATTTCAGAAATCTAAGACTGGGTACTGAGGCTACTTCACTGTCTACCAAATGGCTCTCAAACATTGTTTGCTGCTTGCCCTTTGGCAATAGCTACTTTAGGCAAGTTTTTTTACAACTTGCCTGATTTCTTTTTTATTAATTGCTGTTATATGCCTTTTTTTCTTTCTTTCTTTTTTTTTTTAATAAGGAGACAATGCTTTCTGTGTCTCCTTCCTCAGACACCACTGCTCTCCCAGGGACCTCTCAAACACCAAGGCCAGAAACCAAGTTCAGTTATTGTAGGTTGAAGTTGATCTAAAATTGGTGACCTGTCAATTTTAGCAGTTTTAATTTCCCAACTGCCTGCTTGGGTTACACACACATAAAACTTTTAAATAATATGCCTTCTCTCTCTCCCCACATAGAAAACCACTGTGTTTCCCTGTCCTCCATAGAGTATGTGACCTTTAGCTGCTCTCCCTTGCTTATCAAGTGAAGAAATTCATTCAGCTCCTCAGCAGCTCCAACCACTGACTCTCCATCCACATCCCTCTAAAGGCCCCACCAGCTCCTTGATCAGCTTAGAGAGATTTATACTTGTGTGCCCCTTCATATCCTTCCTCCTCGGGCTTTGATTTACCATTGTGGCTTCCTTATCACTCTATAGCA
This sequence comes from Oxylabes madagascariensis, assembly GCA_013400675.1. NCBI lineage: Eukaryota > Metazoa > Chordata > Aves > Passeriformes > Timaliidae > Oxylabes > Oxylabes madagascariensis. The sequence continues at coordinate 14,702 of VYZR01069422.1, forward strand.
CTTCCTACATGTTTGTCTTTATAGCTTCTCATTTTCCCTCTTTGAAATCACCCCCGAGTTGTGTTTCCTTAATGGCAGTGGGAAACATTCACCCATCAGAGAGGCCTTTGCAAGGAGCTGTGCAACCCTGACCTCCCGAGGAGCACAAATGGCATTTGGCTCCTCATGCTGACCCTAAGCACAGGAAGAACTTTCAACCCATGTCAGACTTCCTTGGGCAGTTCTCAGACCCTTGCCTGCTTTTACATTTCCTGTGCATTCCCTGAAGAAAAGCTCTGTGCCCTCCTCAACGCACAGGGAAATATGACCTTTTTCACCTGAGCCACTCCAGCCCAGCACCACTTTCTCTGGCAGCTGCAAAATTTTGTTCTTATTTTTTTTTTTTTCACCCTCCTGGATTTGTGATCTATTCATTACACAGTTTGTGTTACCCCATTAAAAAAACATGAGTAATGGGAAAATGCAAGGTTGTGCTGGAAAGAACAGTGGCTGGGGTGAGCACCATCCTAAGGATCCCCATTAGGGCCTCTTGGGGTCCCAGGTGAACTGATCTGGACAAGAATGATGGATCAAAGGGAGCCACAGCCCCCTCAGTGCTCAGCTGCTCCTTGGCTGGACCCAAGGTTCAAGTTCCCAATCTTTTAACTCAGCCTTTGAAGTTACTTTCACATTCATTTTCCTGCTCCTAAATATTCCCCTCTGCAAGGATTAAAGCTGGTTGTAAAATATCTCACAAATGTTTACGATCACTATTACACCTGTTCCTAGAAGAATTTCACAGTCAATTGAGTCACATTATTCTTTTCATATTGGCCTTTCCTGCCCTGGTATCCAGATTTCCCAATCACATGAACCAAGAGAGAGCCCTGGCAGGTTATGAATTCAGAGCATTCTTTAAAGTGTTTTAAACTCAAATCCTCACCAAATGCAGACATGCAAGCCAGGCAGAAAACGAGATGTCTTCAACCAGCTGAACTGCAAAAAAAAGAGGGAATGTTTCCTGTAAACATTGCCTCTAAAGCACTGGGATGTGTATGGCCAAGAACTCAAGCCAGCTGCTATAATTTCTAGATCAATTTTACCCAAATAAAGGCATTCCCACTCTACATCGCACAGCTTTGATCCTTTAAGGAGGAATTTCAGTTACCAGTGCGAGTTCATGCTGATCTGGATACAACCAATACTCCAGCATGCAAGAGGCTGGGCAGAAAAGCAGGGGGAAAATTTAAGCTTTCTTTGGCATCTATTCAACCTGAATTTCCCAATAGAAGAACAAAAGCCAGGCACTTATGGATGAAACTCCCCCATGACAGAGGAAGGCTTGTCTTTCAAAGAGGAGTTAAGGCAGGCACAGTCAGGCCATTTGGAATTAGACTCTACAAAGTCCAGCTAGAAGCAGGAAAAGGAAACAGAGCCTTTGAGAGTCCCCTACTCCCATCAAAATCACCTGGAAATCCCAGGTGCTGTAGGAGAGGAGAGTCTCCATTTGTAAAATATTCCTGGCCAGAGTTCAATTTTCACTGTGATCACTCACTGCCAATCAACTTTCAGCCCCTTTTCTCCTGTAACCTACTTCAGCTGTTAGCACCAAGCAGCAATAAAACCATATCCATGTTCACTCAGAAACCACATTGAAATGCCTTCATGCTAAGGGAAAAGTTTCACATCCTACACATCAGATTTCACGTGGGAACATCTTTCAGACTTCCAGCATAGAATAATTTTTTCAATAGGAAAAATCAAGTCCTGTAGTAAAAGCTGATCTAATAATTATACTCACAAGGATCACTCCCCATCTCTGAGTGTCTGTGAAATTGTTCTGGAGATACCACAGCTATATCCTCCTCTAGTTCTAAGGAAAACCTTATCCCAAATATCCACTGAGATACAGTAACTTCCAGCACAATGTTCAATAGTTATAGCTCTGTCCTAAAAGTCTAATTGCACAACACAGTAAAAATAGATGCAACACGAGCACTTACAAAAATGTACTGCAATGTCAAACAGCTCTGCTAAAAAAACACAATGGCAGGCTTGGGTCCTGCAAAGCCCCACATGCAGTCACGCTGCTTTTTCACACATTTGGAATAGCTTTTCTAAAATCCACGCAGCTATCCATGGCAGGCAAGGCCTTTTGCAGGACCAGGGGACTGCTTTACTTGTTCTACTGGTGGAAAATTAGATCTGCTCACTCCTATATAACCTCTTTCAAACAGTATTGAATTACCTACAAGTTACTAAAATTAGACTAACAAATAAATTACTTTGCAGCCGAGCTGAAAAAATGCGGTTGTTTACATATGAATTAATCCTAGAACTAAGATTAAAGACTACTTCAAATAGAGCCTTTATCCAGCATGTCATATAAAACTCTGTTTGGTTTCAACAGAGCTGAGAATGACTTTAACAACCTTGTTAATCACAGATTAAGAATGGAAAAGATCCTACTTGGCACCAGGTGTGCCATTAATAACAACTGGGATGCAGGGGAGCTGCAGGATGACCCAGCTCAAGCACCAAGGAGGAGACACGGTGGGGCACAGCAGCTCCAGAGCAGCCCGTGGGGACAGGAGCTCCTCAGACCTCCCTTCTCACACCAGCTCTGCCTGAAGTCCTCCAAGCCTGTGGTGGATCCACTTGAAAAGTCAGCAATTATCCCTGGGAATCCAAAATTGCCCAAATCAGTGGTTTCTAGCCCTAATGAAGTCCCCTCCCCTTTTGTTGGTTTGTGTCTTGGATGAAACAAGGCACAAGGCTGGTGTTCCTCAGCTTTCCCTTGGCAAGGGCACCACGGGCATGTGTTTAAACACACGTTGAGACCCTTGTCCATCTCTGGGAAGCTCTCCAGAGGCACAGGCTGAGCACAGCCTTTGTTGGCACAGCCAGTGGAGCTCCTGCCACCCTCCTCTCTGGAGCCCAGAGGCACCTGGCACCAAGGCCAGGCTCAGGGCCAGGCACCTGGGCACTTCTCACAGCAGCTGCCCTCTGCCAGCCCCTCACCCGGCCCCCCCTGCACCTCCTGCCCTCCCTTCTCCAGGGGACTCCTCTGCAGTGCCCCGCGGCGCTGGTACAGCCACCCCACGCCCTCCAGCTCTCCCCTCCAGGAACACCTTCCTGCTGGGGTGGGAAATCAGCCACTCTCAGGTTCGAGTGTGGTCCATGGCTGACTTGCAGGCACTATCATGGAACAGATGTGAGGTGGAAATGGGCTGCAGTAGGAAGAAGGTCCAGGCCTACAGGACCCTGAGCCTCAAGTGAAGCCCTGCGAGGTCCTTTCTGCTTATCCAAGGCACAATTCCAGCACCACAGGCTTTCCCAACCCCACCAAACCACACAGGGAGAAGAGAAAATCTGTTCCACATTAAACATATCTAACAATCATTTTTAAGCACAACCACAAAGGCTTTGCCTGAGCAGCCCTTCTCATATTCATTTTGGGGGACCTCCCATGCAGTTCCGAGGTCCCCCAAAATGAATCAGAGAGACTTTGCACATCAGAACAGCCTGGTTGCAACAGCTGTCCTGTGTATAAGCACTGGACAATGACAAGCTTTCCCACCAAAAACCCACTACAGAAACTTTTCAAGCCCATCTTTTAGGTTTTAGCTCTTGCTGTGCAAAATCCAGGTCTATATGGGCAGCACACAGCATATTGGGATGGCATCCAAGGATCTAGTTGGCATTGCCAGCCCCAGCTCACCTCCAGCATGTGAAGTCAGCACAGCCAGCCTGACTGACCACCTACAGGTGAATTATCTCCCAGTTTTGTTGCAGTCAAGACAGAAAATAAAGAGGGGACAGACATTTCTTTCCCCAAGATCATTTTAGAAGATGTTTGTCATAAACCTCCCGAAGGTAAAAAGCAGAAGAAAAGATCTGGAATCCTTCCTTCTGCTGTGCAGTAGATTAGCTGTGATTCAGCATGAAAGTCCTCCTGAGTTTTTCCTGGTTCCCATTACCACAGTGCCCAAATATCCCATTGTGAAACAAAGTCTCCCCCTGCGAGGTGCAGTGCCAATGCACAAGAAACATCAGGGGGTTTACAAAAGAGGAGCAATCCTGGCGCCTGATATTCTGAAAATGCTGTGCAGCCGACCTTTGGAAAGCAGTTCCGAAATCCCTCTCATCAAAACAGAGGCTCCTAAAATCACTTCTCATATTTTATAATGTTGGTCAGATCTTGGCCCTGACAGTTTAGCAGTGGAATTCAAGTTTATGATCCGTACTCCACAGCCTTTACTTGCTGCAATTTACTGCATGTTAAGGCCCAGGCAACTGCAGAGAGCATGCACAGAATCCCCTTCCTGCTTATACTGCATGTGGTTTGTGTTGTTTAGCTTTCATTGTGTGCTCCATGCTATTAATGCCTTGTGTTCCTATAGCATCTTCCAGGTGAAGGACTCAGCAGTGTAGAAAGGTAAATGCAGCTGAAGGACACAATCAAGTCTGGCAGAACCCCTCACTCTGTGACTATTTTGACAATTTAAAGTTGTCTTGTGAAGTGCTGAGTGGTGCCTTTCTGCTCCTGTAAGAAGCCTGTGTTCCTCTGCAAACTGCTGTCAAGCTGCTGCAGGACCAGACTAGTTTATCCCTGCAGTTCCCCTGGCAGGCGCTGGGTAAGTGACTCTGAGCTCTCTGCCCTTTCCACAGTGCAGAGCCAGTGCCTGCACGTACCCATTTCCTTGGGAAGCTCTGGAAAAAGGCAAAGCTGAAAAATGCACTGCTGTGCAGCCAGCCCTGATCCAGCTCTTCCTCCCCTGCAAATCCCGAGGGCTTTACTAGCATGCTACTGTCATACCAGGAAAAAAGGAAATTCTCCTGGAGGTGTTCAGGAGCCAGGACTAAGTGTGCTGACAATTATTTTCCTTGCACAGAGCTACCATGTGTTCAGGTTTTCCTGAATAATTCGGTTTTTTCCTCATACAAATCATGCATAGCAGAATTAGAAGACTTTATATATTTGCTGAAAAGGTGGAATTTTCAAAGGGAAGCAGACATAAGCAACTGCTTGTCTAGGATTTCTGGCTATCCAGCAGCCAGTTTGAGAGTAGCAGTTGCCGGACTTTTGGCATTCCTGGTTTTGTGACATATATAAGGATCAGCTACACAACAGACACGTGGCCCTGAAGATCAGAACCTGCTCTGTGCTTCTAAAACAATCCCAGTGTCTGAGATTACCCCCTGTGTGTGTAGATCAACTGCACAGAACACACACAGGATGCTTCCTGCAAATGCTGCATTCATTGTGCCAATGTACGGATTTCTGCAAGGAAATATTTACCTCCACTTGGCTTTTAGCAAGTCTTCCTGTACCTCAGCCTGTCAGTGGGATGCTGTCATCAATCCACAAATCCTGCAAACACCCAGAACAGATATAATTTCAGTTGAATCAAAAAGGTCACACAAGAGCACCACAATAACACAACCAACTCAATCACACGGGGTATTTGTCAGATCTGTTTCCTGTGTGTTCCTCTCAAATCTGACTCTCTTTAGATTCTGACTGAGCCATCACACTTCTGCCCATGCCCCTGGTACTCAGACATATGTTCAGCTTTGGTTAAATTTGACTTCTTGTTGTGTTATGCAACTGAGCTTTACTCAGTGTTATCTTTTGATTGACTCCTCCACTATTCCCCTCCCAACGGATTTATCTGAGGCCAATGACAGCCAGCAAATACTTACTAGAACTCTTGTCTTTGGCAGCACATGCTGGCAGTAAGTGTTTTCAGGCAGTTTGAGAAGTGGGTGTCACTTACATTAGCTCACTCTAAAATCTTGACTCACCCTTCACGCACATAATCCCTCCTGCAAATTCTAGGCCATGGATTTTAATAGAGTTTCCAAAGAAGGTGTGAGGGCCGCTGACTGTGCTAATTTAGTTCCTATTGATTTATCTTGTCTCCTTTCATGGCAGCAAATTGTAAATGCTTCCTTTGCTTCACTCAGTGTTTGCTCCCTGTGTGACAAGTCTCTAGCATTGATGGAATGTGTTAGTGAAAAGTGTCTTGATGTCTGTTTTCAATATCACAGAGACAGAGCCATCATCCAGTGACAGTCCCACTTTGGGAGAGCTGTCTCGTTCAACCTCTACCTATTTACCCAGAGAGGAAAGCTGGGCCCTGTGACGTGAAGTCTCCATAGTAAGACACAAATAAAACTCCAGAAGACATTAAATAAACCTGTCTTTAGCACTGGAGGTCAGACGTGCTGTCAGTGCGAGGCAAAGAAGTGGAAGTCCATGATACAGCAATGCAATAGAGGAAAACTGATGCTTCATTAGTGTGAGCAAAGGCAGCTCCATCCAGCCTTTCATACGTGTGCTTAATGAGGGCTTGATCCAGTCCTGAGCCCTGAGAAAGGCTGTGTTCCAGCTGCTTTTAGTTCTCACTCTTGATTTGAGTACTAATCATATATTTTTTGCAAATATAGCATGAAGCATTCCCTCTAGGGAAAAGGACGTTTAGATGGAGCCTACAAAGGATATTTAGATGGAGCCTACAAAGACCATAAATTTTCTCTTTGGTTATAATTATGTATTACATTAATGTTGTTTTTTAATGAACAAAACAAGTGACTTAATCTTTATAATTACACTTTTGAAAAGAAGAAATGTTACAGATGCCTTTTGCAGTGTGTTTCCCCTGCCTCCTTCACTGAGAATCCCAGCCTGTGCCTCTGAAGGAGATATGCTGGGACTGGCATTTGCCAACTCAAATCCACAAACTTCTGGTTGTGCCAGTTTGTGAATTACAGACCTGCTGCCTGCAAATGACTGGTTTCCAAAGCAAAGGCAGCCATCATTTCAAAGGCTGAGAAAGAAATCTATCATAAATCAGTGTATGTGGATTTTATTTATAAAGATCTAATTAAATTTTGTTCTGTAATTCCAAAATGCTGTTTTGGAATATACACACAGTGTATATTTTTTCTTCCTCTTTTTGGCCATGAACACAAGCAATATACCTTATAATTCTCTTCCTCCGTAATATGCCTGGTTTTTATGCTGGTAAAGTAACATCTCAGCCTATTGTAGCTTGTTACAGCGCACTATAGAATTTTTATAGTATGTTACAGTCTGGTTTGGAGATCACCCAACCAAGCAATCTGCTTTCTTTTAAAAAATAACATAAAATACTGCATTTTTCATAATGTGTATAAAGCCATGCAGAAATCCAAGCACCGAAAATAAACAGAGCATTGCCAATACCAAGCACTTAGCAGTCCTGTCCTAGGCCACAAAATCACAAGTTTGCCTTATAAATCTTGTGATTTCAAAGAAACATAATTTTGGGTTTCCTCTATTTGCCCTTCTTCCTTTTAAAACTTCTTGGTTGTTTTTAAGCTATTCTGTACAATCACAAAAGTTGTCAGTTTACCTTCAGCTTTAAAAAATGCTGAAATTATCACATAATTACAGGATATGAGGAACCAGAGCTTTGAAAAACAACTGTAACAAAATCTATGGTAAAACTGCAAAAGTTGGTGCCACTGCAGGCTGAAAGCCACTACCTGGCATAGAACAGACACATCCTCATCCCTTTTAACCCTCTCTGGGATGCTCAGAGAGCTAAGCAGGAGCTAAGACTGCCCTAAACGCACGCAGCAGTTGCTTGTCTCTACTCCCCTTTGAAAATTCCAAATTTTCAGCTTACTATTTGACAGGTTTTCTGCTACCAAACCAAACAGGATTCCAGGCTGGAAAGGGTATTTCAAAATAGCATGAAATGTTTGGTTCAACATAAAATATAATTTCCTTTAGCAGAGTTTTGAATACTTTTTTTCCCCAGGAAACACTGAAAAGATGGCTTTATTGATCAATGCACAGCAGGCACTGCTTCCCCCCCGTTGTTCTGCATAACTCTTAGCCAGGAAGCTGTTCTCACTGCTCTTGATCTGGTTCAGCTTCCATGGAGAGACACCCATGTCCTTCCTTAAGGACAGGCAAGTCTGGTGTCACTGAGTGCTTGAGCAAACCCACGTGTGGCTGGGGCTCACCCAGGGATCAGAGCTGCACAAAGGGTTCTGGTGCTGTTGTGGTTTTACACCCGAGAGTCACACAGAGCTCCCACACCTCTACAGGACACTTGTTAGTTACCGTGTTTGCTACAGGCTAAAAGAAGCGCTGTAATGCATTAGATAGTTGGTTCATTTTTGTTATTATTTTGCACTGGGTGATTTGTTATATTTGCACACAAAAATAGTTTTGTTACACTTTGCACATGGTATATTCTGTACCCCACCCCCTCTGGGTCCCAGTATTCCCTAGTCCATCCCTCCCTACACCCCCTTTCCCCCTTGGGTCACTTCCCATTGGTCGTGGTTCCTCTCTCCCTCCCCTCTTTTTTTTCCCCTGGGCACAAAATCCCTCAACACGAGGCTCTTTGCTCTTTCTTCTTCCCGGGGACCTTACTGCAACCCTCAAGGTTGGTTCCATGATAAAGCTGGGACCATGATCCTGAGAGAGAAGAAGAATGGCTGTGGAACGATGACAGGAAAGGATTGCCTCTACATGCTGCGTCGTGCCAGAAAAAGAGAGACTTGATTTACATCTTTCACATTTTATAGAACTCCAAAGGGATCCATGGATTGGAGGTGAGAGTCGCCCTCTCTCACCCACTGGCCAGGTCAACGGTCAGTCAACTTTCTCCTCCTCCTTGAAAATATGAACACAAACCATTTGTTAATTCTTAAAGTGTGAGAAAGATCTTGATAAGTACGCAAAACATTTCTCTTCAGAAGGCTACGCAGGCGACAAACGCCTCTGTCTTTACCTTCGGTCACTATCGGGGTAACACTCCGGGGTCTGGAGCCAGCCAGGACAGGACCCCAAGAGCGAAATACCCGCAATAAAGAAGCACCACTCCCTGTGCAGTGGCCACCCTGTGGAACCATGGCTTGGGAAGGGCTGGGCTGCATTCCCATCCTCCACCTACACCCTGATCCTCCAAGTTCACAAGATGGGCCTGCTCAGACTTCCCTGGTAAAACAAAAGCACTTCACTGTAGTCAGCAGGGCCAGACAAAGAAGCATTAAATGACAGGTCATCTGTCTTCTGCAGCCCAACCTCGGGCAGGACTCAAAGGCCTTGCAGTAACAACACGTGTGCCAAGTACCTCTCCTTGGCTCTGCCCTGTGCCTGGAGTCAGCACCAAATCCTGGGCAGAGCAGGGCTCATTGCTCACTGCCCCAGGTTGTCCTGGTTCCTGAGACACTCATGGATCTGCTCAGGAGTGGCCTTGGTGAGCCTTCACCAAAGCATCCAAAACCCAGCTGCAGACTGGGGAGCTGGGAACCCATTTTCCCATCCAGGCCAAAAGCTCAAGGCTCACTCACGTAAACGATGTGCAAAAGGAGCCCTTCCTTACATGAGCAGCCCCACAGCTCAGGCAGGAGGGCCTGGCTGCATGCATGGATCCATTTACAGATGATTTGTTCTGGAGTACATTAATTAGAGGGCATCTTTCACTGCGGCACTGGTTGCCAGTAGAAGGATTGTGAGCAGCAGATCTGTTCTCAGTGTTGACATGTAAGGGTAGCATCGCTTCAGCAGTGATAGGAAGGTGTTGAAGGGATAAAGCCCACCCTCCCAGTAACTCCAGCTCTGGAATCACAGCAGGCTATGAGCCAGCCAGGCACAGATTTGCTCTGTTCCACAGCCCCAGCATTAACACTGAGCAAGTGCCTGTGGGATTGCAAAAACCTCACTCTGTGCTTGGCGTGTTCATAGGTGAAAGGCAAAGCTTATGGGGAAGCTAATGAACAAAAAGCAGTTGGGGAAAGGCTCAGATCCATTTTAGATGCCCAATTCCTACTGACAAATCCCCTGGAGTTTGAAGGATACACATTGAACTGCAAACTCAGGGCCTCAGTGCTGCTGTGGAGTGGCTCACGCTGAGCTCCCCAAGATCACACAGAGGGTGTGGACCTCCCCCTCAGTGCAGGGAAAATCAGGCCTGCTCTGTCACCCTCTTCATCAAAGTACACAGTGTGAGCCAGACAACTTCACCTTGCTGAGACAGAGGCTGGGTTGGAGTGTAGCAGCATTAATGGCCAAGCTCCCATGTCCACAGCCATCACAAGAGACCCCCTTGGTCCCATGGGACACTGTGCCTTGTTCCCATCAGCTGACAAAGGCCTTTTGCTCTAGGAGAAAAAAAAGAAATAAAAAAGTAGCATGGTTCTCTGTGAAATTCCATTGTTCCTAAAATGTCCCCTTACATCTACCTCAGGCCACACTGAGTCAGTTTGACACACACAAGGGCTGTTTCGCAAGACAGCGTTATGTGTGCCCAGATGTGATCAATCACACAGAGCAAACAACCCTCTCCAACAACTACCCGGTTCCAGCAAGGGCAAATGTCACTCCTGTGGGGTGGCAAGCCCACAAGCCTTCACACCCACACAGGGCAGGGTCCTCAGAGATCACAGGACTTGTGAGAAAAGGGCCTCGTGAACGTCATCCTAAAGCCAAATCCCCCACCAGTGAGGGTCCTATGCAAAAATTATTTCTGTCCTGAAAAATGAATCAAATTCTGCCCAGCTTTTAGGCCAAAGCAGCTCCCACATCCACAGTGAGCTGTGAGGCTGCAGGAGTTGTCTTAGTGCCTACCTGTCCTCACAGGGCACTCACAAAATCATGACATTAATTTGTACAGGGTTGCTAAATAGCATGAGAAGGTTGTGGGTCTGCTGGCACAGCCCGAGCTCTCATATAGGATGGAGAGTGGGTAAGAGAACAGACTGGGGTCAATATGAAGTGAAGAACTGTTCAGGAATGTCTTGCTGAAATAGCCCCTGAACTCTATGAAGACTTTGCAAGCAGCACTGTAAACAGCTTTCTATTAGGTTTTGGCCCTCAGCTTGTAAGGGCAAACCCACAATTAAAACAGGCTGCAAAACCAGGGAAAATAGCAGCACAGAGTGCCACAAATCCCCTGAGAGGAGACATTCTTCATCCAGTGTCCGGGCAAACACTTAGTGCAGATGGAATGGCAGAGGTTTCCGCAGCCTCTTCTGCAAGGTTTCCCCCTGGGTGTCCCAGCATAGGAGGGCAGCTCTGCATGGGAGCCAGTCACAGGGCGGGCTGGGGACAGCCCCCAGATCTGCCCGGGGACAGCCTCCAGATCCGCCCTGGGACACCCTCCAGATCTGCCCGGGGCCAGGCAGGGAGCTGCCTTCCAGATCAACACTCCTTTCTACAAACTCCTCCTGTGCTGCATGAGCCATGCCCAGGTCCCCACCGAGGGTGGGTGTCTTCAGGCCAGGGCTCAGATCTCAATGGGGTGAGCGAGACAAGATGTTCCACTTGTATCCTTGTAACCTCTGCTCTAAACAAAGGGGCAACACCATTAAGTAAGACAAAAGCAAATAAAAAATCTGGATGGTGAAAGAGCCCATGTGTGTGGAAAACACGGTATTGACCCAATAGGGCAAGGAGCAAAAATTGCAGCTAAGAATCACAGCTTAGGACAGCATGGATTGTTCTGAACCATAGCAACATATTTAGACTCCTGTGTCACAAAATCTCCTTTTCTCAAGGCAGCACCCAGCGATCTGGGCAGCAGGTTGTCCAGTGGCACCGCGTGTGAGGATGGCAGGAGTAAACCCTCCCTGTGGAGGAGCCAAATGCTCCAGGAGCACTTATTCACAGCAGAAAGCGAGCTACGGCACTCTCCACAAAGAGCTGCCTTGCTAATTGAGCAAGCCAAGGCTTTTCTGGAGGGAAAACAAATATATCTGCAGACAGGCTAAAACAATAAAGGAAAATTTAAAAGGCTGAACAAAGGGACTGGAAAGTCAGCGACAGAAGTTAAAATCTCAGTAGCAGCTGCCTGCAAGTGGGCAGCGGGGGCTGTGCACCAGGCAGGACTCGCTGCCTCCTCCTCACCTGCCCTGCCCGGGGAAAGACGAGGTGCAGCACGAGGCTCCAGAAATCCAGAAGATGTTTCACACAGCACTAAATTATCAAAGCCAGAATCTGCATCTAGCATTCAAAAAAAAAAAAAAAAAAGGGAGAAGTGTTGAAGCCGTGCAGTTTCCTTGGGGAGGAGCCAAACGCCAGGGAAAGACGGAGCTGTCGGGGTCTGAGCCGGGAGGAGATGAGGAGATGCACGGGGGGCACCCGGGACAGGAGGCACCCAAGAGCACGGCAGGGCAGGGGCTTTAAAAGCCCTATCCCTCCCTTGGGAAGCTGGAAAGATTACACAGCTTCACCACGAACAGAAGGATGAAGACTTTATTCCTCCTATGCTTCAACTGTCTGAATCAGCTGTAAGGCTGCAGACCTACAGAGTGGGGATGTAAAATCCTGAATCCCTTGTGAGACCTTGTTGTCGCCTTGAGGCAATGGCTGGTCACATTCTTCAGTGCTGGGAGCATTGAAGATGGACACTCAGTAGGGAAATTCCCAGTGCTCCATTGTGCTTTGATAACCAAACCTGCAGAATGAGGGAATTAGTCATCCTTCAGAGTCATCAAGACAGTGGCACAGCAAAATACATTTTTCCAGAAGAAACCCATCTACAAGTGGCCATTTTCTCCAACACAAACCTCAAGCCTTTGGCAGATATTTAAGGATGATTATATGGAGATTCTCATCTGCTAGGAAAATTAGGATGTGCCTAAATTCATTTACATTTCCTGCTTCTAAGCCTGACTGTAAAGACGTGCTTCTTTCCCTGCATTTCCTTTAATGCCACAGGAGAGGGTTTTCCTCACAGCATTCACAGACTAAACCCTCCAAAGCGCCATTAATGGAGCTGCTTTCCATGGCTGTGGAGAAGCTGGAGGGAGGTAGGTGCCTGGCCTCTGGGAGTGGATTGAGCAGCCCCAGAACTGCTTGCCTCTGGAAGTAATTACTTAATGCAGGAACCCACTTAAATCCTGGTCTAACTGCTAAATTAGATGTTAATTATTGTGTTGATATTCTGGTCTCCCTAACTGTCACAGTTGGAACTGCTGCCTGTTCCATTGCTGCCTGTTTTGGTTCCATTGCTGCAGCACTGCTTGAGATGCTTCATCCGAGGCAGGGTTGGTGTGATTAATCCAGACCATCTCTTTTCACACACTGTGGGCTACATTTGTGGGGTAAAATCCACTCATTCCTTTGATGTGACACATTTCATAGTCACAACTGAAAACTACTGGTTTGTTTCAACAGGAAATAAGGAATTCTGGATGTACAGCATGGGACTAAAAGGAAAGTTAGAATTTGCCTATCTTTGACAATGAATTGGGGGGAATACCAGGTGTGAATTTAAAGCACAGTAATTGTTACAGAATTGATCCTCAAAGATACTCTTTACTCTGGAATAAAACAGTAGAATTTAGGAAAAAGTGTTCCAGAGTAGTATTGTGCTATTTTGCAACTCTGGAGTAACAAGTCTAGAAGTGAAGATTTAGCAAGATGGCCATTTTATGCTTTACCTTCTGGCCATCAGAGAAACTCCCTTCCACTTTATTTTTTAAAAACCCAGTTGACTCTCTATCCTGAGAAGAGTTTCTGTTTATAAATGCAGTGGGAAATTCTACAGGGCTCACCGGTACCACTTCCTTTCAGCATTAACTTTTATTTAACATGGAAAAAAAATCACACAGCAAAAGAAAACCAAGCATTTGTAGGAGTATGGCAACATTTTCCATACATGCTTTCCCCATGAGTCAGGGTCCATCCTGTGCACTGACACATCCTGCAGACTTGCTCCGACTCGTGGGGCAAAGCCATGGGTGTGCACAGCACAGGGAGACACCCAGAGAAAACAGAGGGAAAACTGCATCCCAGGAGCTGCCATAGGAGACGCAGTTCCCCAGGCATTTTATCCCAGGATATCATGTGCTGGCTGCTCACTTTGCTCTGCACTATGAAAACTGTGGAGGTGCTAGAAAACAGCTCTTTGGTGTTGGGCTCAGGACGTTTGGAGGAGCTCTGACAGCTCTGAGAGGCTGCAGTTACAATAAATACCCCTGTGCATCTGACAGCTTCTGCTGAAACTGGGAAGCTCTGGCTTGTCTAAGCCTGAGGAGTGATTCCAACTGAGGTTGTGCATACAGAGCACACGGCTGTTCCTGCAAGACACCACACCTGGACACATTTATCCTGGAATAAAAAGTGACTTGATACCAGCCACTTTAGTCCCTTGGAGAGTTCAGTTGCAGCGGCTTTAAAAGCCAATTAGGGTAACACAGAACAACGCTCTATTTATTCCACAATGAGTTGTGCAGGAATACAGATGATGGAATGAGTCCATCCCTAAAATTAAACCTAGAAAAGCACACACTGAATTGCGTATGTATCATTTCAGTGCTCAGAGGACCAGACAGCCTCCTCATTTCGACTACTCAGGTGACTATCAGTCAGCAAGGTTTCCTCCCCAAAATATTGTTATCTAATCTGAAAGCTAGGCAGATATTTCAGTGGCTTGGACTGTGATTTATAGCCCAGTGTACCAGTCCAAACCTCCTGAATGATCTTAATTAAACTCTGAGGGTGAAAAATTAATCACCATAGTTATTTTATTATGCATGACCAGTAAAAAAACACCTCAAATTTACATAAAGTCTAACAGAAAATTATTTAGTAGCCACATTGAGACTCAGATTATTATTAATTATTTAACTTGTTCTTTTATCATTGGGGAGGAACAGGCAACATTTTGGCACCAAGTTTCTGGACAGTGAAAGGGAAAGGGCTGCTTTGGTATTTCTACCTTCTCCCACAGGTGGCCAGGCTCCATACCTGCTCCAGTCCACTGCAGTAATGCCCAGTGTCTGCTCCTCTGCCCAGAAACACTTCTTTATCAGCACTCTGTCTCCAAAAAATCATTTTTCTAGCAATATATAACATCCACTGCATGCCACTAATTAATGTCCAAGCTGTCCCTGCATGGAAATGATTTGTTTGTGGTGCTGAGCAGGGCTATGTGCAGGTTTCTCAAACAGGCAGAACATGATGGGACAGGAGCTCCCCTACAAATCCCTGCCCTGCAGGTGCTCCCAACGAGTCCCACTTTGTGTCACCATCACATGCACAGGACTCAGCTTTACCATTGCCATCTGCTCCCTTTGGGATGTCTCTGACACAAACCCTGCACAGGACTGCTGGATGAAATTGTTTTCACCCCTTGGGTCCCTCCAAGGCTCCTGGGTGACAAACTGAGCCTCGAAGTAGCAGGTTGGTACCAGCCCAGCCCCTACCCTGCTGCTGGGGTGAAACAACCTCTCTCCACTCTCTGTGTGTTGCCTTGACTACTCTCTGAAGGGAAAGTTATCCAGGGCATCCTCACAGATCTCTGTGACCTCCCCAACTCATTGCAGCATGTGAGTTACAGGCTCTTCCTCTGAGGAGACGAACAAACTCCTCCTTGAGGTCCTGTCTGCACGTAAGAGGAGTCAGGGAGAGACACAGCCATGGAAGGTCTCCTCAGAAGCCTCCCCCAGTCCTTCCCCCACGCTCCATCAGCAGGTTTTTCCCAAGACACTCCCTGCTGGCTGTGCCAGGAGCAGGCAGTGTGCTGGGCTGGCCGCCTGCACACGGTATGGGCCGTAAATCACAGAATTGCAGTGCGGGACGTGCCGTGGCACCCGCTGAGAACAGGGGAGCATTTTGGCAGGGCTGTCCACATATCAATGCATCAACCCAGAAGAGAGCCCCCAAGGTAAAGACAACAACCTGCTTTATCAAATTATCACCTTAATGAGCCAAGATTGCAAGTAATAGACAATCGTGTGGGCTAATGGCTTGGTACAGAACCAGGTAAAACAGAATATGGACTGGCATGAACTCTGAAAAACACAGTAGACTATTTATACTGATATTCCTTAAGAATACCTATAAGTAATGTTGAAATTGAGAAAGCATCCCAAAAATCAGCTTTACAAGGAAGTCAAGGAGCACCTGGCAAACTATTACGTGCTGCATTGCATTTGCAAGCTAATCTGGAAAATTGTTACACTATAAGAGTCCTTACTACAAGTTTCATCATCTGCAAGAAATCATTGGCTCATGATAATATCAGCCAGGGATCAGCCTGGATGCTCCTCTATAGCCCTGCTGAAGTGGCTCCCAGACCGTGTGGGCTGACATTGCTCTTCACTCCTCACACTGAGGAGCCCCAGGGGAGGACTGAGCTGCTGTGCTGCCCTGAGCTCCACTGACACACGCAGCAGGCACCCCCAGCTCTCAGAAAAGAAAACTGAGGCAGAGATCCATTCACAACAGAGGTCAGAGATCACGTACAGGGACAGCAGCTTGGAGATTCCAGATTTTCTGGCCATCTACAACATCACCAACAGGATCACCACACACAGGATATTTCATTTACAAGTGCTGTTCCTGCTGGTCTTTAAGTCACCAAGGGGACAGCATGTCCTGACACCGCCAGGGCCAACCTCCCCTGCAGCAGGACGGGCAACACTTCCAGGCTTTTCTAAGCAGAACGGGAAGTGGGAATGTAACACCATGGAGTAAGTTAGACACAATTGAACCCCCTCGTTTGGTAGCCCCAAAAGATACGCCCCACCTCACAACCTGTCGTGTGCCCATGCCAAAGTGCCACTGGATGAAGACTCAAAGGATGCTAAGGCTGCACTGGAGCTGTCCCAGAGGAGCAATGTTAGTCAGTGCAGTATATATTTATACATCAGTCTTCAGAGAACAGCAATGCCCACTTGTCCTCGGATCTTTGTATGCCTGGGAGAGGTTTCCAGTTACACAAATTTATTGCAGGGTGACACCCAGAGATCTGATTTCTTGAGGGAGATAATGAAGTCCAGGACTTTCTGGCAAGGAGCAGAAATGTCAGTGTGACAAGCTGATCGCTTACTATACCATAACTTAATACATCCTGTGCGTGTTTGGGAGGATGTTTTTGATGAACTGGCATCCCAAATTAGCAAGGAATTTTTAGCATGTGCCTGGTCTTCTCATACATCAGGTATCAAGATTCACCTTGAATGGGAAGATCATTCCCTGAGCATGACTCCATTTGCTCTAGCATGGCAATTTATGACTCCAAGGTGCTCAGAGGGATGAGTGGAGAGGGGAATGTCCACAATTATTCAGGGAAAGCAGATGCAATCAGACAAGGCTGTACCACTGGCTCCTCTGAGCAGGGCCACAGAGACAGCTCCCAGCATTGCCTCTTGGTGACCTGGGTAAAAAATGGACAGCAATATCCTATTTTCCAAACAAAAGAGGACAGTTTGGGAGTGATTTGGAATGCTGCCTGATCCCAGACAGTTAACTAAGTCCTTCTTTTGCAAATCCCTGTAAGACTAGGAAGCCAGGTTGGTGATTTTTTGCTTTCAGTGAAACCAAGGACTCTGCAGGGACATTGCAATAATGGAATTAAATCCTGCAATGGTGGATCACAGAGGGAAGAAACAGGGTGGCTGACAGGAGTGTGGGCAGTATATAATTCAAACTGCAGAGGAGGAGGACAGGTTTAGGCCTCCAGCTTTGTTATCTCACTGCAGTCAGATCCTGTTTACTAGACTGACAAACACAACAGCTCAAGAAGTGAAACTGTTTACTTGTAGTAAACTGCTGATGCTCACAGCTTTTGCTCCATGTGCCTCTCGTGTTGCTTTCCCATCCTTCCAAATATAGTCTTCTGTGGCAGGCAAGATCTGGAAGGCTTTTAAGCAGGAGCCTCTTCCCAAAGGGCACTGTGCAGTGCAGATTGGCCTTTACATATCACTGGCACTCAGGATATAGAAAGAAATTATCTTTCTGGAGATTAGACAGGAATCCATACAAACTCAGAAACAGGCAGATTAATTGCTAGGAATAATATTACCAAACCTGTACACCATGTGCAGTGCATGCTTGTGCAGTGTGTTTATGTGTGCCCATGTGTGTATCTTTACAGAGTAGGCTGAGTAGGTGTATGTACATAAAATCTGCCCAGAATTTCACAATTTAAGTTAACTGCTTGGAGGGCAAAGAAGGCTGTGGGCAGAGAACAGAAGGATGCATCCATTTCTTCTGTGAACTGGATGAATTGTTAGTCTGGAGAATTCTCACTGATGTGCCTGCCCAACTCATGAATTCAGCTCCTGATCCTTGTCCTAGCCATGGAAAGTCCCAAAACATCCTTTCCTCTTTCTCCTCCCTATGTTACCTGGATTCAGATCTAGAGCTTCTATAGAAGAGGAAGCAAAAGAATTTCCAGGATCCAGAGAGAAAGAGTAGGGCTCTGAAAACAGAAAAGGATGGATATGACATTAAAAATCACCCAGCAATTTACCATTACAAGTAACCAGGTACTGCCAGGGCCCATGAGGCTGCCCATGGACTGAAAATGCTTTGAGAAAAGCAGCTGAATGTGGAGACATCGATGTCACAATGAAATCTGTGCTCCTCACAGACAGTACTAAGTGAAATGCTGGCCCACTGAAGTCCATGGAGTTTTGTCATTGATTTAACTGTGGCCATAGTTCCACCCTGGTCCTTTATTTCTTCTGTTGATAATATTGTAAACAGCCTCACTAAGTTATAAAGTGGAAACCTGCCCAAGGCATCCTAGTGATGAGCTACATTGCTGTAGGTGGTAACTAAACTGTAAATAAAGCTGTAACTCTTTGGACTTAGCCCACAACAATGTTTTTTCCTGACTAGAAATTCAGGCTCGATAGAGAGTAGGGAGAACACACTGACTCTAAAACCTCCCAGGGCAGACTGACATGGAAGACCAAGTTGATTCCAGGAACACAAGTAACTGACCTCTCTATTTTAGAAAAAGTTATTTGTGCTCTGCAAAGCTCCAGTGTATAAAACGTATATGAGCAGATCTGTAAAAAAAAAAAAAAAAGGGAAAAAAAAAGAAAAACCAAAAAAGAAAAACCAAGAAAAAACTCCTAAACAAATTCTTTGACAACAGCTGAACAAAGAATATGACAGATGACAGTACTCTGGGCCCAGGGCTTTTAATTGCTCTCCATATAAATGCTCGAGATGAGTTGGTTTGGTTTAGGAGCTGGCTCCTGAGCCCACACCTCCCAGATTACTGGGCTCTCCAGGAACCTTCCAAACACCCAAAACTCTTACAGGGAAAGCACCAAATCACCTACTCTGCAAGGGAGAGCTTAGGATAATGGGACTGAGATAAAGCTGGATCTACTTTCCTGCTCTTACTGACAATCTGGGCTTTCTTGTGACAAATCCTCCTCTTGTTTTATTTCCCAAAGCAGTCCTGTCAGGGCAGCCCAGCTGCTGGGCAAAGCTGAGCCTGGGTGCTTACCTGGGGAAGGGACAGGGAAAAACCAGCTGCACTCAAAAGTCAGGTAACAGAAAAGAGCAGAGGAACAGGTCCTGAGTTTAGGAAAGAATTTGCTTTCAAATTTTAAGCAACAACAATGTTAGTATGGACACCATTTTGGCATTTCTAAAAGCCAGCAGAAACCCCCTGCAGAATAATGAGATTTGAAATGGTGATTCCTGAAACAAGTCATTTTTCTCTGGTCCATACTGCAAATCCATGCTTTTCTAGCCTGTGCCACTCAGCAGAGCAGTGCAGTGTCATGGGACAAGTCACCAGATGTCCTGCTGACCACGAATATTCCTGGAGCTATGTGAGCAAACCCCTCAGCAGAATGCCAGCAGTACACAAACCTACACCTGAAAGACATACAGGTGTTTAGATCTCCTAATCTGAGCTGCAAATCTCACTCAGAGCCATCTTTGGTTCCTTGTGCATCTTTTGATCTAATCCTTGTCCTGACTTGTGTTGGTGATATTGCCACTGGCAACAGGCAAAGTCAGGAATGTAAGAACAAAGGAACATAGAACAGGAGACCATCCAGGCCATAAAGCCCAACATCATGAAAAACTCGTGAGCCCGAAACTTACCTGAATCTCTTACTTTGTCAAATAAAAGCTTTTACATCACCCTGTAAACGAAGTGGTACAGATATTTTCAGTTTGGTCAGTGAAACTCCATTTGGGTGGTATTTTACATCAAAAAAGAAAATTCATATCAATGAGATCAAAATTATTTTGCTTATTTTCACCTTTCAGATAAACAGGAAACTATGTTATTGCTACAGAATAAGTTGGCTGGGTTGATGCTGATTTAAGCTGGTGAGTATTGGAGTAGCTGACATCTCAAAGCCAAGCTTAAGATGATCAATTCTGCACGTGAGAGCTCCACTGATTTCCCTGGCCTTGCACAATGGCCCAGCTTGGGCAGATCAATCACACTCTGGACATTACAAGTGGAGAGAGAGCACTTAACTACCCTGCACGTGTCTGCTCATCAGGGCAGCACACAACAGAAATTCTGGCACTGATTGTCCAAGGGAAGATGAAATAAGAAGGGACCTACTCTCTCTCATCACTGTGAGACTCAAGATGTTCTAGAGACAGATATGAGACATAGAGACAGATACCAGTGAAGCTGTCATAAAAAAACAACACCCAGTACTATTTACTGGGAACCCTGTTTTTTCAGTAGCATCACACATAAAATGCCTGATCCTGTTCCCATCAAAATTAAAAGCAGAATTCCCACTGTCTGGCCGAAGGATCAGGCCCATTATACATTTTAAGAAGTTACATCAGCAGCTTGCAAAGTCTCTAAAGGGTTTTTATGATGCTGCCTAATTAATACAGAAGCAAATAGACTATTTCTCAGGAGGTGAAAAGCAGGAATTATTTAAAAGCTGCCTTTAGGCAAACTACCAGGGAATAAGAAAAATGTAACTACTGGTTATGTCAGATTTTATTTTCCAGATCAAAATTCATTGTGTCAGCTCCTTTTCTTTGTTGTGATTCTTTAAAGATGTAATAAGAGCCCTTTGTGTGTAGGAAAAGAAGGTGCTTTGTGAGAAATGCAGCATCTTAGTGTACTTTTCCCCACCTAATAAATATCTTCCAAATGGGAGTCTGTGAGGGAGGGCAAGAAAACGAAAGACAGAGGTGCTTCCCCTCTTCTCCAGGTTGCCTCTTCATGGGACAGGAAAACTTTTCACACATTGAATTGTGCAATAGAAGGGGTATTAGGGGTCAATTATTTAAGTGTTGCATGACTGTAACTCCTTACATTAACTTCTGCATAAAAGAATAATAAAGGAACTCTTATCCAGAGGTCTTGTCTTCTAATTATGTAGATATAGGTTTGAGGGGATAGCAGGGCTGCAGATAAAGTCCCACAGCAGGTCAGGGACAGGGCTAGGATTAGCCACAGTCCCGTTTTTCTCAGCACAGGCTGCCTCCAGGTTTGCAGTTGCTGTAGCTTGGCACAGATCTGCTGAGGCAATTGAAACTACATCTGCCCACACCAGGTCTGACTTTGGCAACTGTTTTTAGAAATTATGGCTGGAGCACCAGAAGACCAGAAAGGCACCAAACACCCAAGTCCTAAGGGAAGTCAATAAACTCAGCTTCCATTACCCCTCTGAAACAACCCAGCTGAGAGGGACAGTGATAGGAGAGCTACAGATACATCGTGCCTTGATAACTTAGAAAAGCTTACTTAGTGTAAGCTCTGTGTAAGAGGTTTGTGCTGCTTAATCCCGTCTAAACCTGCTAAGACACTGCTTTTTAATTCAAGGTTTGACAAGGGAGGCTGTTAAGCCCTGTTCTGCACAAAGAAGCAAACGGTGTGAGGACCCTGTGAAAAGCACAGCAAGTCCAGTGTGAGGCCAAACTCAGCTTTGTGCCAGTCCCAGGCCTGTGGATGGGCAGGAGGGAGGATTGGCAGGCACAGCACAGCCTGGCTGGATCCTGCTGCAGTCACTGGAGGGGCTGTGGCTGAGGGAAGGAGGAGGCTGCCCAGGGAACCCATAAAAAGGTGCTGCGTGTTAACTCCAACAGCTGCAAGAACAAAACACGATTTCAGGCATGAAGTAGCCAGATGACCAACCAGAGAAAAAGCATCTGACCAAAAGTCTTTTCTACTTTGCAATATTTTTCCTGCTTTGCCGCAATAGTGCCGCAGAGGTTCTTCAAAACTGATTCACTCCGTGTTGCCTGGAGGACGTGGGAATCATTCTGGTGCAACGGGACAAGCAAAGGCCTCTGCATTATTCACTCCCACCACACTGTCAGCCTTGTTGCTTCTCTCCGCACACAGTACAAATTTCACCCACAGCAATCAAAGCCCAGCTTCTGGAATAAGGTGTGTCTTTGCAGCAGCTCCAGGCTCCGCTGCTGCTCCCTGGCCGTGGTCTGGCTTTACAGGGAAGCTGCTGCTTAGCTGGTTTTCCTTTTGAGGTAGGGGCTGTTACATGGGAATTTAAAGTTCCTTAAATATTCAAACTTGGGCTTAGCCAGTGAGATTCAGAAAGCATCAGTATCTGAGCAGGCTGGCTCACCCTCCTGTATTTCTGGGATGCCCTCCAGGTACCTGAGAACTGTAAAGCAGAAAAAAAGGAGAGTCAATAATTCACGCTTTTACAGGACCGAATTTAGATAAGCCTGAGCAAACCAAGCCAGCCACACACTCTGCTGGGGCTTAGCTGCATCAGTCCTTAAATATTTTGTCTGATGGCTCCTTTGAATTCTAAAGGAAAATTAAGAAGCTTGCTGTTTTAAGAGGTTTTGTAAATCTCCTTCTTTTAATTCTCCTCATGTACTCTGTCTGGGTGTGTTCTCATTACAGCTAGGAAAGACCTGAAGATCTTGCTTCCAGGTTCTTCAGTGTGGGGCTGATATTTGAATTCCAGTCATAAGAATGTGAACACGAAAGAACAAATGTTGAAGAATTTCCTTATTCACCAGCTTTCCCTAGTTTTGACTTAGATCTTGGTGACTCTACTGGTAATTTCTGTATTTTTTTCACAACTACAGAGCCAAAACCATATTTGATGTGAATGTGCTGAAATTTACATTTCTTCAAAGAGTTGTCTCTATTTGAATACAGTTGCTGTTTGGGCCTTAGATAGCCTTGAATAAAATAAAAGACCGATCTAACACCTGTGGAGTCAATAGGAATAATTTCTGACTGTGGTGGGGTTTTGATCTCAAGTCTGTACAGCAAAGCAGGAACTGTGGCAGTAAAAGTGAGAGTTACACTTCAGTCAGAAGTGGCCAAGGACAAATGAGTAAAGCCTGTTGTGCAACACACTGACCTCTCAAGAACATCTGAGACAAAATTCCTTTGCAAATATCACACAGGTGAAGTGCTGTGCAGAACAGGGCAAGTCACTTTTTATGTGTCCTCCCAGGAAGTCTGGGGTGTGATGGGGAGACAGAGAAATAAAGAATATCGTTGGGCCAGGCAGCTTCCAGTTCTTCTCTTTTCAAAAGAAGACAGAGAAAAAAAAAAAAGAACAAAAAAGGTGAGGAGAAAAAAAGGAACAAACCTTTGCTTGCTGAGAGGAGATCATCATTTAGTCATTATTGTGGGAGCCTTGCAGTAGTCTAAAGGAGATTCAGACGAGGACATCAACTTAAAATTATTTCATAGCCTTTGTAACGTTTGCAGCTAACTAATGCAAGCAAGGACTCATTTCTGTTAGTCAAGAAAGTGTTTATGTTGGCAGAAAATGTATCTTCAAAGCCTACTAATGCAGCATTACAAAAGACAACAGTAGGTTACTCAAATTGGAGATCAAACCTGTTTACTTTGATGAAAGAAATAGTCTAAGGCACCAAAGGGTGCAGCAACAGCTGACAGGCCAAACACTGACTCCAATCCTGCAAATGCTTCCTCTTCTGAGGCCAAAGATCTAAATAACACAAATGATGGGAATATGTACAGCAGGTCTGTTATTTCTAGCTGTAGTTAGGAATAAAACCAATCAGGCCATTTGTCAAGGTGCAGCCATGCAAAACACAGGGGCTTTATCTTAAATGACACAGATAAGTAACATTTCAATCGAAGTTTTTTGGTTGCTTTAACCACAAAGCGGCAGTCACCCTTGCTAAGCAGAAAATTGTTGGATTTTAATAAGCTCTCCTGGGACTGCTGGACAGCAGGGACACTTCAAGACAGTTTATTACTATTTTCTCACTCTCAGTCTCCCTTGGGTGACTTCTGAATTATCCATGCCAGGACAGAGACACTTGGGCTGCCTCCAGGCAGGACAGCTCGCTTCAGCAGAGCCTCTTCCTTTGTGTGAATGTGACCGTGCTGCTCTCAGCAGGCAGCCAGAGCGTCTCTGTCCCACATTCCTGACACTGGGACACCACTCCCATGCCGGGATGTGCACGGCACAGACATCCAGGCACGTTGCACAGAGCCAGCTTGAATAGGAATTGCCGGCACCGAGCCAGAGCTAATAAGGCTGGCGAGACCTGAGCTGACTCCTGCAGTCATGAGTGCAGGGAGCCAGGTCAGGAGCAGCGCTGTACCCTCGCCTGCAGCCAGGAGTGCTGGGAAAAAGGCACAAAGAGGAGCTCACATCCTGCCCCTTGTATTAGCACCAGCTACCCCCCTGCCTCGGTATTTTAGATTACTCTTCCCAGGGCTCATATCACCTAATTTCTCTCTTTACCCGAACCATCCTGGCCTCTAGCACGCAATGGTGAGCTGAGCGTGTTAGAAATTAATTTATAACAAAATTAAAATACTCCAGTGAGTTACAGCACAACAGTTTTCAGCCAGATGGTCAGGCTATCACAACCATCTAGTCTGAGCTCCTGATTAATGTGGGTCACAGAATTTCCTGCAGCCCGTTGGCAGGTTTAGCTCCAAGCATTATTTGTCAACACAACTCCAGCGTGGTTCTCCATCACTCCTGTGGTGGCTTGAGCAGGGCAGCCAAGCAGGATGGGTTTTTTAGGTAGACAGCACTGCCATCTGCAAGATTCAGAGAGGTGCAGGAGGGTCCAGAGCACTGGCAGGTGCTGGGAGCTGTCGAAGGCTCTGAGAGCTGGGGCTGGGCTCTTGCAGCTCCCAGGGGCAGGGGCAGGAATCGCAGAGTCCTGCCCCCAGTTGTAATGAAATCAAGTGGAGTTTTGCTTAAGTAAGGGCTGAGTCAGTCGTGAGTCAGGATTCATGGACTTGGCCCAAAACACACATACATTTAAAAATAATTGCCTTGAGTGCTTGGATAAGTTTTCAGCAACACTGGGTAGATGTGAATAATTTTGGTCCAGTAGGAAGATCAAAGAAATCTGCAAATATCCCTGTTACCCGGCCTCATGGGCACTGTCCAGCCCAGCCACAGCAGCTCTTTGCATCCCAGGGTGCGAACCTCAATGCATGGGTGTCAGAGAGTGAAATCATACCTACTCTTTGATGTATTTATATGGGTGGAGATTCCAGGTCATGCAGTGAAATGGAATTACTCACGCCCTTTTGTTCCCAAGGATTAAAGCCTTTATCTTCATATTCTCAGCAGGAATATCATAATGTTTCGGGAAAGGAACCCTAAGATCTGTACCAGTTGTATGCTACTGTTCTTTTAAATATATATGATATGTGGTTAGCCTTCAGGACAGAATGGAGAGGCATAAGAGCAAACAAATGAACTAACAGTAAAGAGAGTGCATGGCTGTGAACAGCCGAGCACAGCCCATTGGTACAGGGCTGATCTTCCGTTCCCTCACTCCCACGGAGCACTCATCACTTGTAATCATATGGGAAAACTGCACCAGCAAAATAACGTATTGTTAATATTCCTGTGTTGATTCTTTTCTGCCTGTGATATCTTGCCCCAGCTTGAACAGCCCCAGGCACATCTATTACACACATCCAAAGGAGACAGTTCCTTATGGTTTGAAGGTAATGAGGAGATCCATGAAAGCGTTTGCCTGCTTGGTACCAAGTTCATACCCTAAATCATGAGCGTGACCCTAACACACAAAGGAACTTTAAGATGAGGAATAATACCACAAGGTAACAGGTATCAGCTATCCTGTAATAGCTGTCTTTTTGCTTTCTCTACCCTCTTGGCAAGTACAAAGTAAGCCAAAGTAGTTTTCCCCTGCTACAAAAAAAAAGGGGGATAGCTGCACTGCTGGGCAAGAGCATGAACGAGGCAATTGTGGTGAAGAACCTGACGTGCAGGAACCTGTTACATTGTGGTAACTCACCTGTATGTCAGAGCCCTGAGCACAAGCAAGACTCAGAACCAGTGCAAATCATAAGCTGGGAACAGATAATACCGGGCAAAGCTGCAGAACCTCAGCACTTCTGTCATGGATCATGCAGGCAAACCCTCATGCTATGCACTGAAATCACGCTAAGCCATTTGGCACTGTGTGAGTGTTTGCTTTGGTGACATCTCCTAGTGATCTACCTTGGCAAGTTAGAAAAAGTGAGAAACAGAATATCTATTAGAACTAATTATCATTATTTGCCTTCAGCAGGTGCTGAGAACTTCACTGCAGAGTGCTGAGAACTTCACTCCCAGTGCTGGGTGGTGTACGGTACACAGCAAGGAACAGGCAGGATATAAAGGATACACAACTGATGAGAGCAATGTCAATTCAGTTTCAAAACGTCTTAAATTGTGTGCCTCTCGGTCACTTCGCAAATCAGACCTTAACCACAGTTTCTATAAGACAATACTACACAGCAGTCATGGAGCACATAATTCTTCTTCATTCCTCAAGCCAGCTCTTAGGTGAGCATCCTGTATCCACTGGAAAAGAACATGATCCTTAATGCTCATGGTTTCAAGGCAAAGTGTCAATATGTCAAGAACACCCTGAAGTAAAGACAGCAAATTCCAATTGAAGATTTAAATTTAAAAACCTGTTTTGTAACTTTGGGATGGGGGTGGGGGGGGTGTGTTTATTTTTTAATATTTGAGCGATATGGACACTTGGTAAGGCCCAGAAAAAGTAGAGAAACAGCCAACAAGAGACTGGTGAGCAGCCGGGAGTGATGGGGACAGCACAACACGCAGCAGCCGTGCCACAGNTGAAAAAACTTGTTGTGAACCTTTGGGAGGGGGGGGGGGGTGCTTATTTTATTTTTTAATATTTGAGTGAGATGCACACTTGATAAGGTGCAGAAAAAGTAGAGAAACAGCCAACAAGAGACTGGTGAGCAGCTGGGAGTGATGGGGACAGCACAACACGCAGCAGCCGTGCCACAGGCACTTCCCTCACACTCAGCATTTTACAGGCATATCTAAGAGGACTTCAGTAGGGGATTTCATGCTCTATTCCTTCACTGGACAACAAAATTGCACTCATCTGCCATAAGAGCAGACACTGACAGCGGGCTCAGAAAATCACTTTCACAGAGATCCCAACAAGAGCTTTTTCCTCATCCTGCCATTCCTCTGGTAATCAATGGCCCAGTTGAGACTGTGAGAAAGACAAGGACTTGCCAAAGACTAAAGCACATGTTTAAGACTGAGCACAAGAAGAGTTTTACTGAAGTTAAGCACATTTATGAGTGATTTCATAGAGATGGGCTGAACTCTGCAACTGCTCATCGTTCTTGATGATTGCATCTGCATCAATAAAGGGTGGTTATGAGAACAAGGATCAGCTGTGAATTACATGGAAGGGAAAGGTGAAGAGAAGAGAAATCAAGGAGGAAAGTTGGTTGCTAAGGGAAAATCAGAGTCTGAAGAAAGACTTTTTGGCTTTTCCAGTAATTACAAAACCTCCCCAGCTCCCAGATGGGAGGGTTCAAGTGAGCTGCCTGTCAAAGCTGTGACTCTAGTGTTCATAAAGGTCAGCCTGGCCACAGGAAAACACAGGCACAGCCAAATGCCAGGCATTTGTTTGGCTCTAAGAGTCACTTGCTGATTTAAAACTGCAAATGAAACGCAGCATGAAGTTGCAGCACACCAGGACTTGAGCTTTTTCCAGCAGCACAGAGATGTGGGAGGCTGGCTGGTGCCAGCAGGGCCTGTGGCTGGCAGAGGTGAGGCCAGGTGTGGGTCTGGGCTCCTCACCTCCCCCCAAGGATGCCCAGCATCCTGCAGGAGCCTTGGGAACATCCATGAAGGCTCAGTGACTCCACACAGTTTCATCCGTGGTGGACAGAGGACAGGACATGTGATGTGTCACTGGACAGGATAAGCAAGGGCACGACTCACAGGACCAGGTTTTTATTTCTGGCCTGCTGGATGATTGTGGATGAAAACTCAATTTCCCACTCTGTAAATTAGGATTAAGCATATTGGCCTTTGTAAAGGTCCATCAGATAGAGATATTTGCGTATTTAGAAGAGAGGTTGTGGTTCTACGCCTGGCATTTATTTACATGTTTAAAGCACAACTGGCTTTTTCTCTGTGTGTGTGTGTG
>VYZR01069423.1:0-23554 GCA_013400675.1 Oxylabes madagascariensis
CCCCGGCGGGTGCGGGGCCGGGGCCCGCAGGTGGGCGCGGTGCCTCCCTCATCAGCGGCGCCTCATTAGCGGCGGCCGCGCGCCCGGCGCCTCGCGCCTCGCCCGCGTCTCCGCGCCCGCCTCAGCCGCCGCGGCCGGGAAGATGCACAAAGGCTCCAAGAAGTACTTCGGGCAGAAGTCCTTCAGCGAGGTGGCCATGGACGAGTACCTGGGCAGCCTGGGGCTGTACCGCAAGATGACGGCCAAGGACGCCTCCTGCCTCTTCCGAGCCGTCTCGGAGCAGGTGCGCGGCCGGCCGGGCTGGGGGCGGCCGGGGCGCCTCAGGCCCGGGGCGGGCGGGGGGGGGGCCGGGGGTGCCCTCAGGGAGCTCCCCGAGAGCCGGCCGGGTGCCCAGAGCGAGGTGCCGGCGGCGGGGAGGGGTGGGGATGTGTGTGGGGATGGATGCGAGCGGCTCGGGCTGCCCTCAGCCCCAGGTGTCCCCAGGTGCGCCCAGCCCCGGCGCTGCCTGCGGTGGTGGTGACGTTGGTCATTTTAGCCAGGCATAAATTAAACTCTCGGCGTCTTCTCTCTTGTTAACATAACTGCTCCAGCTGTTTTCGTCTCAAATTCATCACGCAGAAGTTAGGAAGGCTTGCGTTTCGTTTATGAGGCAGCACCAGTCTAGGTTTGAATCCGTAAGTACCGTGCGTTCTGTGTATAGCTGGGAAACGCTGTGGGAAGCGGGTCACAGTGGTTTAGCACTAAGCATTGTGAACGAGGTGCTTTGCCATGCTTGAAATAAGGGAAAAATGACAGGGTGACTGCTTCCTTGCCTTGAGTTGCGGTTGCACAGATTTTGTTTGAGTTTGGTTCTGAAGTTCCTGAAAACAAGCAAGTTGCTAAAACCTACGTAGTAAATAGGGTGGGTTGTTTGTGTAGCGTATTCTCTGTGGAGCAACCATTGCAGAATTTAGATGGGAAATAATTAGGATTTTGGAGCAAGAAACGAATATTGAAAGATGGTGGGAAATCCTGGAATAATGACATCAAGTCGTGGTGTTTTTGGTTGCTTTTGTCTATGGCAGTGTGTGTAAAGTACAGGTGTGTGTGCAGTATGGGTTTGTAAGGTATTGATGTGGTTTTTGGAGGTTGTGTTTTGGGTTGTTTGTTTGTTTGTTTCCCCTGTAATCACTTTTAAATGCTTCATCTAATCTAGGAGGGACTTGAGTATTATTTGGAATCATGTCCTTAATTTTTTGTTTTAGAATCTCTTGGAGTTCTCACATTGATACCCCAAATCATTCCTATGTTCTATGTGCCTTGCCTCCTCCAAATCAACAGCTGGTAGCTGTTAAGTAGTGTTTAGGTTTAATTTTAACTTTGCTTTCTAGCTGCCTAAGTTTTTATATTTGTTTTCTTGTTTTGTTAAAAGTATGTGGAAGGCTCCTTTGAGAAATACCTGGAACGACTAGGAGATCCCAAGGTAAGCCTGATCCAAGACTTAAGAGACTTAAATGTGATGAGACTAGAACAGGAAGGTGTTTAGGTAATTATTTAAAATTGGTTATTTCAGTTTGTGGGATTTTTTTTTTTAAGATAGACCCAAATCTTGGGGAATCAATTGCATAAGTAATACTAAGGGTTTGTACTGAATAAATGTGAATAAATTGTACATATATGAATAATGCCAGTTTTAGTGAGGAATTTGCATGGGTGCAGAGGAGCAATCTCTGCAGGCTAGACAGTAAAAGTTTATTCATAACTGTAGTTCTTCTCTAAGAAGAAAAAAAGCAAAATATGTGGAATGTACCTTAAATGAAATCTATGTCAGGCTTTACAATCCTCTGCTTCTTCTTTTGCTGTTCAAACTTGTGTTTCTTTAGTCTCTAACCAATAACCTTGGTGAGTGCACCAGTTTCTGAAACAAACATGGGTTTAAAGAAAATTTATCTAAAGTGATGTGTTGGAGCAGCTCTGACAGCAGCTCAGTTTTACTAATTTTGGTAATTGTGGCCACCCTGTGCAGCAGATTCCTTTCACCTCACTCTCCCCAAATCCTTGTATCTCAACTTTCAGTGCATTATTGCTTTGACAAGCAAGTTGAATAGGTATTTTAATAGTACAGAATTTTAACACTACAGAAATGTAGAATATAGTTGTTGATGTTTAGATGCCTCTGTTATCTCACATAATCTCATAATCCTGCATAGGAGAGTGCTGGCCAGCTGGAAATAAGTGCTTTATCAATGATGTACAAGTAAGTACCTCTTCCTTAAGGTCTACTTTGTTTTGCACTTGGTGTGGGGGTTCTGGCCCCAGAACTTTGTGTTTGCCACTGAGAGGTGAATGTGTGAAACATGATGAAAATGCTTCCCTAAAAAACTTAACTGACATGTAAATGGTGCCATCACAGCCCCGTTCTAGTGGGCATTGAGGGCAGGGTCAGTTTCCAGAGATGCTTGTTTGTTATCTTTTTGCTGATATTGAACGTCAAGTGTTTGCCTCTAGTGGCTGAAGAGTGGAAAATGGGGAAAACCAAAGAGCTGTGTGCAGTGGAAACACTGTGTGGTAGTTCCAAGCGTGACTAAAACTCATGTAGGTGTGTTCTTGAAAGCTCCAGAACTGAGGAGTACCTGTCCTACCTGGTGTGTAAGCCCTGCTATTTATTTCAGAGGTAACACAGAACTATCTGCTATCTGGAAAAAGCAGTCTGGCTGTCTAGTGGTAGAAAATAGAAGCCTCCTTTTGCAGTCTCATTTTGTCCCAGTACTAAAGGAGTAACTGAAGTTTGGCAAGAATTACTAGCTCCCTGCACTGAGGTTCTAGTCCTTTTGCAGGATGCCTAAATCACTTAGACTGAATTGTCTCAGTGTTTGAGCACCTTTCTGTAAGCATAAATATTTGACTTAATCTGTGAGTAAATATTGTGGTCTTTCACAGATAATTTTTATTTTCCCCTCAAGATGGGTTTGCTCACCTGGCTGTTGCTTTATGGTAGCATTCATTTATCAGGAAAAGTGCTTTGCTTGATTTTTCTGTAAACCAAGAGCTCCAAACTGCTCCCTGGAAATTTCTTCATAACATGGTTCTGCTGAAAGTGTGCTCCTGCAAGTCTTGTTTTCCTCTGCTTACCTAGGCGAGACTTCATTGTATACCGGTACCCCGGGAAGCCACCCACACATGCTACAGACAATGGCTTTGAAGACAAGGTCAGTAGAAATGAGGGCAATTTCCTTCTGTTCCCATGCCAGTCTGTATTTCTTACCTTTCCTAAAGCTGGATGAGCTGTGCAATGTTTTCCCTGAAAAGAGGAAGTTAATGGGAAGGGATGACTGTAACAAACTGATTTTTGTGACCTACGAACTGATCCCGGCTCAGAAGGGGAGCTATTGGAACAGCTTACCTACATCAGAACTACTGCTGGGAGCAAGAGGAAGGAGCATAAAGAACAAATACTTTGTATTACCTTGCATCTGACCGTAGCTACTTCAGGTGTGATGCCAGTGAAGCTGCTGCGGTGTGGATTTCAGTGTAGGCTGCTAGATTTGCCAAGGTGCCTAGTCTGCTCAGAACCTGTGCTGCTGCAGCTGTTACTGATCTGTTGATGAGCACTGCTGTCTTCATTTATATGTGCTTCTTTCTTCATCAACACAGCTTCCTGTGTAGCTTAATTTAATTCTAAAATGGGCTGAGTTTAAATCAAACAGCATGGTCTAAATGCATGTTTGCCCTCCAAGGCTTTCCCACCAGAGCTCTCATTAAGTGTTGGCAGCTGTCTGTCCTTACGCTGTGAGTTTGGGCAGCAGCTCCTTCTGGTGTTGCTCCTCCTCACCACGAGAGGAGAGCTTGTGTTGGCAGAATCCACAGAGCACACAGAATTAAGAGTTCTGGCATCTCGTCTCCCTCTGGGAGCTGCTTTTCTGGGAAGCATCCTTGCTGGCAGTGTGCTGACAGCTGCCTCAGGGCTTCTGCCCATTGCAGTTGGCTGTGGTTGTGTGCCAAGAAGTTTGGTAGGACATGTTTGCATGGTGTGTCAATGCATGTGTTGCAGAAAGCATCTCTTCTGCTTCTTAAAAAGCAAGGTTTGAACGGCTGGAGAAGTAAATGCTCTTCTGGCCTTTCAGGCAGAGAAGGATGAAAGGTGCCTTTGACACTTGGGTACAGTGTGTTCTCAGGGTGCTACATTCAATGGATTGTATTTATTTTACCTCCTGAGCAAATGGTGGTCTTGGAAACAAACTCCTATTTGATGTTCAATGCAGCAGGATGTACGGATGCGTTTTTTTCTTTGCATGATACAAAGTTACTTAGAGACTTTACCTAGCTTTCGGTTTTGAGCTGACGCTATGGCTTTTTCATGTTTACATTGAGAATATTTACTGTTTTCTTGATGAGTTGATGTCGACTGTAGAATTAAAGGATATCAGCATTTGGGGTTATGTCATTCCAGCTTTAAAACATTATTTTTATTTTATTTTCCCAGATTTTACTGTGTTGTTCCGGTAATGGCCATTATGACTCTGTGTATACAAAACAATTTCAGGAAAATGCTGCCATTTGCCAGGGTAAACTTGAAATCATTTTTCTATGGAAGAGAATTCTGTTTTCATCTGTTTAGAGGCAGGGTTTGTTTCAATTTTCAGGGGTGGGGAGAAGAGAGATGGAAGCTCACTTATGGTATATTTTATGCATAGACTTATTTTTTTACCTGTTAAGTGGGTGTTGGACCAAATGATTTCCAGAAGTCCCTTATTCCCAACTGAGTTCGTTTATGATCCTGTCCTTAACTGTGTTTGATGTTACTACTGCCTTGTAACAGTAGATAACATCTGAAGATCTGCCTGCCTTGAAAACTGCAGGAGTTCTTATGGATCTCACATTATTGAGCTCTGTGTTGGTTTGTTCAGCTGTATTGTATGAGATCCTCTACAAAGATGTGTTTGGCATGGATGAGGAAGAATTAAGGTCTGCAGTTGAGGTGTTTCGGAGTAGATCCAAGAAGAACAGAAACAGTGGTCCTGTAGGAAGTGAGGATGCAAACTTTGATGGTCTCCATGAAAAAGAGCCCAGAAATCCATCAGAAAAGAGGTAGTATGCTGGGAAGGGGATCTGGTAAGGGGGAAGCAAAAAAAAAAACACCTTAAAAACCTTGCAGAGAACAACTTTTTCCAAGTTTTTATGAATTATTATGGCCTTTTAACTCTTCTTTTCCTATGTTATGACACAAACACAAAGCTCAAGTATATCGTGGAAGAGTGTGCTTTCCTTGGAGCTGGGAAGTGCCATGTAATTGAATATCCTCTGCTGCGGGCTGTGTTATAACTGTGTGTTACTCTATAAAATGACAGCTTATTTGTAAGTAAAATTGCTCCTTATTCATTAGAACTTTTTTACTATTTTTTTAATGAGAGACTTACTAGTTTTCTAAGCCTCCATAGCTCTGAAAGGCTCGAGAGCTGCCTCTGAAAGCTTGTAGACAGCATTGATTTGATGGTACCTGGCACAGAGTGTCTTCTTGTACTTGCCAGTGCAAGAATTCAATCAGTGGGATCATCTTCATCCTTTCCTAATGCAAGCAGTAGCCCTCATTAGGGATGGGGTTTGGAACAAGCAAAGGTCAAGTTCTTAAAGCTTGGAAAAGGCTTATCCTGCTCTGCATTTCACCTTGCTGGTGTTTAAGGCAAAATGTGCCACTTGATGGCACCATGGTGCTTTTTCAGGTTGTATGAACAGTTGGTGATATCAATCCTGGCTAGAAATTGTGTGTTGTACCTTTTGTGATCTTGTTTTCAATTTTTTAGACTGGGCGACTGGGATGGCAACGATACTGACAATCCACAGGAAACCAAGTTCAAACAAGGCATTGAAGAGCAAAAGGTTTGGCAGTTCAGGGAAAAATCCTTATGGTTTGCTTTTGGGATTTTTTTTCTGTTATATGATGTTACCCTTGTTAGGGCTAAATCCTCTTTACCACTTTCTAAAAACATATTTTTGGCAAGTGAGTGGCTTGTTTCTCCCATCTACTTGTCTTTTGGTTTTGCCCTTGAGTTACTCTTAAATTGGAAGTGCTCTTTTCCTTTCTGAAATTTTCTAGTTCTTCTCTAGCTGATTTTTATTTCCCCCAAAAGATGGAGCTTAGCAGATGCTTCCTGATTTGCTGTTTGTTTTTCCAAGAATGTGGTTTGAATTAGTTCACTTTTGTCTTGACCATAGTATAAATTGCTTCAAAATACTTCTGGAAACTCTACAGAAGTAGAATTTTCAGATACAATAACTGAAATTCTCACCAACTTTTCAGGCTGTGGCGTCATTGGTCTGGTTGGCTTCCTTTGATTCTTTCTGAGTACAGAACTTGCCAAGTGGTGCTCTTGAGCCTGTTCTGTTTTCCAGAGTCAGTTTGCTCAGCACCTGATTGCCTGGATCTGTTTTCATACTCTCGAGTTTTAGTTTTTAGGGAAATACAGCGGAAGTGAAAATTTTGGAAAATAGCATCTGTACATTTTAAAATGGTGCACGGATGCTGACAGGATAGAGACTGTGCTGAACACATGAAATGCACTTGTTAATGCTCCATTCCAATTCTGTTTTTAGCCTCCAGAAAATCCTCCAAAGATGCCTGTTCCTTATAAAGTGCTAAAAGCACTGGACTCTACCATCTATCGAAATGTGGAGTTCGATGTTTGGCTGGACAGCAGAAAAGGTATCTTTGGAAAGGGGAAAGCCAAAAAACTCTTCCTGTAGTAGGATTAGCATTAAATTTATGAATCTGAGTCACCTGTTTATTCAGCTGAAATATGAAGGACACAGGTGAACCCAGCAGATAGCTGTAGGTAGGACATGTTCAGGTTTCCTGTCTGGCATTCAAAGTACAAAATATCCAGCTTCTGATACTATATAATGGTACAAGGTTGCTAAAAATCTGATCTCTGCTACTTACGGGCGGGAAATAGGAGGATTCAAAGCAGAGCACAGAACTCTGTTGCCATTCTGTTGTATTGGAAAGCATTCAAATGTGAGGTTTTTGTTACAGCATGTGTGCAAAGACTTCTTTTTAGAGCACGATTTTGGCCCCAGAATCGTATAATAATGAAGATCTCAAATTTAGCATTGAGATCTGTCAGATGAGTTTTTCTCCTGCCTCCCAGCCCTCCTGGGCTTGAACATTCTGCAGACGTTTCGTGGTTCTCATGGCTTGGGAAAGGTTGGCTGCTTTTTGACGTTCACTGTGGCTGGTCTGTAAAGCAAGAAGTTACCAAGAAAGAGAAGTTTTTAAGTGATACTTGATGTCTGACCCAAAGTGCTTTGCATGCTGAAGAACTCCAGCATTTCACCACGCTGTAATCAGTAATGAGGATCATTAAAATTCTTGGAACAGAGCGCAGTAACCAATTATCTGTGTAGAATACTGACGTGCAGAGAAGCCAGGCAAGGAACAGAGGTAAAAAAAGCTGAAATCTAACAGAAAGGAGACTTAAGGCAATGTTAGTTTTTCCTGGATGACATTTCATGTTTGCCAAGTACCACCAGGACTCTGGCAAGATAAGAGATGTCCAACACTCTTAATTCCAGGATTTGTATTAAATGCAGGATTAGCTCTGTGCCACCACAGAAGCTGCAGTGTTGTAGTAGTGCTGCTTGCTGCATTATCTGGCTGTTACTGGTCTCATGTGACTTAGCCTGGTTGTGGTCTATTGTAAGAACATCTAGAGTTACTCCACTGTTACTGTGGGGAATGTTCGGG
Source organism: Oxylabes madagascariensis (assembly GCA_013400675.1). NCBI lineage: Eukaryota > Metazoa > Chordata > Aves > Passeriformes > Timaliidae > Oxylabes > Oxylabes madagascariensis. The sequence continues at coordinate 7,721 of VYZR01069423.1, forward strand.
TATGCACAGGAAGTATTTAACTCAATTGGCCTATAAATTGTAGTTGGATGCTGTCATGAAGTACTTGTAGGATGTGTGAAGAAAGAACAGTAGCTTAAAGGCTTTTTTTCCCCCTTTTATTTATTTATTCATTTATTTTTAGAGCTTCAAAAAACTGACTACATGGTGTTTGCTGGGAGACAGTACTATTTAGGAGACAAGTGTCAGGTTAGTACTCAAAGGAGACCCAGTTATGATAAACTGTTAAAGCTACTTTAAATGGACTATGATAAACCTTGAAATAATTTGATTTCATAGAATTTTCTAACGCTTTTCTCATTCTCTTCCCTGTAGATGTTGTTTTAAATGTAATTTCTTTCTAAAATCTACCTTTAAACTTGGTAGTGTGATAGAAAAGCAGTTTTGGGGATTCAATGTAAACCAGGCATCCACATTCTCTTGAGTGTAGAAGTCCCAGGCAGAGTTCAAAATGCACAGGGGGTGCTTTTGATGTAGTTATCTTTAGATTTTTCACTTGGGCTGAGCATCAATTCTGGATAGTCTTATCTTTCTCACCAGTGAAGTAGCAAAATATTTTTATAAAATAAAAAAGGAAGAGCTAAAAAGGGAGGAGTAGAATGATCTGGACAGGAGATGCTGAAAGGAAGGTGAGTTTTCTTTGTATTCTGATGTCGTATGTAGTGAGGGTGTATTTTTTTATCACTCTTTAAGGAAGTGCTAATGATTCACAGTGACTTGTTTCTCACTGAGCAGAGCTTTCCTTTTCCTACTTTATCTTCTGCTCTCCTCAAGTTCTTAAGCAACAGTCTTCCTTGGTACTTATCTGCTGGGTACAGGGGATAAAAAATACATTAGGGAGCAGGTATCTTGCCTCTCAGTTGCTCACAAGACTGATTTTATTTCTTTTTATCCTCCCCGAAGTTAGTACAGTGCTCTTTATTTTGATTGCAGTTTTGAAGAGGTATTTGAGACTCCTGGGCCAACTCAGTAACGTGGGAGTGGGTAGGAGCAGCCTTTGCTATTAGTGGTTTGTGGACAATATTCTGATGCAGTTTGGGTTTTTTTAGAGCTTCCCTTGTTCTCTCTCCAGGTGTGTCTGGAACCAGGAGAGAAGTATTACAATGCTCACATCCAGGAAGTTGGACAGGATAGCAATACATTGACTGTATTTGTTGAGGAGCTGGCAGAAAAGTAAGCTGTCTGGTGATGACTTCAAGTTTAAACTCTTTCTGGTTGAGGGGTTTGTTTTTCCTCTTGGATTTCTAATGACCAAAATCATTATTGTAATGCTTTCTGTGAAATCTTCCTTCACTGGAATGTAAAAGTGATCTTTGCAGTTTGGGCTTAATTCATAGAGAGCAAATTGCCCTCCGCTGCTGAGTTTCTCTGGAGTTATGTTGTATCCAAGCAATGAAGTAATTGGCACTTCTGGTGAATCTAATCACTTTTCCCCTGGCTGTTCAATCATTCACCCTCCTCCAAAGCTAGGATTGACAACATCTTGCAAAAATTGTGTTATCCTGTGCTTTTAGGGGTACCTCTGGAGGCACACAACTGCAGGCAGGGGAGAGAGACTTGACCCAGGAAGTAAATAGTGTTTAAACTAAAGCCTAGCTTGTCTTTTCTAATTAAACAAATAGCAGTAATATGTGCTTGGTGCCAGAAAAAAAACAGATTATTTATTTTCACAAACTGTTTTCCTCTGTCTCGGTGTTGCTTCAGCTTCTGTTGTTGTGCAGAACGTATCCCTGGGGCAGTGCTAACGTGTGGGTGTCCTTCCTGCAGGCACACAGTTCCTCTGGCAAACTTAAAGCCAGTGACACAAGTGGCTCCTGTCCTTGCTTGGAACATGGCTCACAACAGAAGAGGAGGAGCTTATCAGAAAGTTACAGGTGGACACTTCCCGGGAATAGGTTGGTGCAAGGCTTCCAGCAGCATTCCTTCCCTGGGGAGGTAGGGGAGGTGCTCATGACAGTTGCAACTGTAGCAGTCTTCGGATGTTGGAAATGCGTTAATTTAACCTGTGATGTAAAACTTGGCCGCTGCGGGGGTTTGATGGAAAGTTATCTTTCAGACAGTGATGAATTTGCCTTTGCAGAAGAGCAAATCCATTGAAATACAAAGCAAATTTGGTATTGCTCAAAATTGCCCAGAACAGATTTGCCACTTGAGAACCGTCTAAAGGACATGTCAGTGAACCAGAGAAGCATGTCTGATCTGGCATTAGCAGAGATGCATGGAGGGACCAAGGCTTCCCCAACACTTAAATATGGGTTCAATTTAATTTGGAGGAGAAGTTATGAGGTTTTTTAGTTCCATAAATCAGCCTGCATAGGGAGATTTTAACACTGAGTACTGGTAGGTACTCCCCTGTCAGATGCTTGTATCCTCATCATGTAGAATTCCTGCTTGATCCTTTTAAAGAAGGGTCTGTAGTTTCCATATTTACAATGCACTTTTTCTGGAATAGGCCACTGGCTTTCTTTTCTATGGGTTCAAATATTAATTCTTCTCTTTATCATTTGAGACCATAGCTCAGGTTTCAAGTGTCAATCTCTTTTCTGTTCCTCAATGGAAACTGCAGAAATGGACATGAAAACACGGAAGAGGATGCTGAAGAAAGTGCGTGGGAAGGAAGTGTTCATGGCTGTGGCTTACAGCAGGGGACAGCCCGTGCTGCCGCCCCGGCTGCAGCACGGTGCTCCCTCAGGGCGCTTCCCCCTCGTGCACTGCTCCCAGGGAGGGGCAGGCATGGCACCCTACAAACCCTATCACCAGCAGAATCCTCCCAGACACCACCGGGAACCCGGCGTGCTGAGGTAGGCAGCTTTGAAAACCTGAGCCAGCCACTTGTTTTGCTGCGGCCTGGTTAGGAGAGGGTTTGTGCTGTTCAAGTAAAACTACAGCTGAGAGGCACTTCTGGAAGTTGCACCTCTTCGCCTTTAAACTCAGGGTGTCTGCCTGATTTATAGACAGACACGACATGCTTGGCCCTCAAACAGCATCCTACCCCAGGGAGGAGAGGCTGTCAGAGCTATGGCAACTTCTCCTGCAGGTCCTGGTGAGTGACAACAAACCTCTTCCACTAAAAATTGCTCTACCAGGCATTGGGGAGGGTGGTGGGGCATGAATTGCCTGTTTTCAGCTGAGTGTGAAAGAGCAGGTTTCTCGTTGTTCTGCAGAAAGAACCGAGTTAAAATCCAGCAGTGAAAGTGCAGCTGGTGCTGGTTCCTCACCTCCTCTCTTGTTCCCCAAGCTCGTACGGCCGCCGCCCGCTGCCCTGCGTGAACAAGGAGTGCCAGTACGGCTTCGTGGCAGGGCCTGCAGAGGAGCCCCAAGGGCCAGAAGAAACGGTGATTTTCTGTGAAATTAAAGATGATGACACTGCTTTTCCTACTCTGCCTGTGAGTTATGAACAAAGGGTAAGCTGAAGCGTCTCAAAGAGAGAGGAGGAGGGGGAAGCTAAATGCACAGTGATTCTTTACCGAAATATACAGCAGCTTTTTTTGGTTTTCTTGGAGTAAGGTTTAGCATTGAATGCATTGTTGACAATGGAAGACTGCAATTAGTTCCTGTAAAACCTGCTTGAAACATCAGTTTTTCTAGATATTCCCCTTCTTTGAATCCTCAGTAGCACCACTTATTTGCTTTTAAGCATATTTTCATAAACACAATCATGTTTCTCCTTTCTATTGCAGTTTAAAAACAAAACCTTTTTCTCCTGTGCATGTCTGTCTAGCTCTAAATATTGTGGGAGAAAGCTTATCACTTGTTTGCCACGCTATAATTTATTGTTTGGGTGGCAAGATTCAAAAACTGGATATAGTGATAGTCTGGTTTTTTTTCCCTATGAGTTTGCAGTTGTGATGTTTTGGATTAACATGTCGTTCTGACACAGTTTCTTCTGCTACAGAAACAGGAGAAAATGATAAACCTAGACTTTTCTTAAAGCAGTCTCTTTGTTGAATTGTAGCTAAAGTGGCAAAGTGTATTCTTAAAGTTTAAGATGCTTTTTTTTTTCTTTATTTGTAGTCTAAACCTAGTCCAAATCTGGATGTGCCAAAAGAAAATCAATTTATACATAGGTATCTGAATAGAAAACGTATTTTAAAAAAACAACCAAAACCAACCTGATATGCTTGAATTTTTTGTTGTGTTGAAGCAGTGAACTTAACTATGCTTAGACTTGTATTTAAATGAGGAAGAGAGAATATGCTTAGGGCTGTTTCAGCACCAGTCATTTTTTCTTTGCTCTGATGTACTAGATCTGTAATCTTTGCTCTGATTTTTCCTCCAAGAGTGCCAAGGAATAAGGACACATTATCCTGCAATTTCTTTTTTCCAGCATGAAATCAATACAGCTCAGTGGCTTTTTCTCCCCCTTTGCTAGACTTGCCTGCAGCTCCTAATGAATAGGTTTTCATGTTCATTCAGTGACTTTATTGTCAATGCCAAAGCTTTTTCTCTGTCTCTTCCTTGTCTTGTTTAGTAAAGGAATGTGACATTTCCTGGGGAAAGATGCATCTCACAGAGGACTCTGCCATGCTGCTAGAGGCCTGGTGGGAGAATCTTCTGACTTGCCACCTCTGCTTCAACCTTGGAAATCTTTCAAGCCTCTCTGAGCACTTTATCCATCTCGTAGTCACCAGTGTCTTCTGAGGAGAGTTTTGAGTGTCACCTTAGCCATCACAAAAGACTGAATCAACTCCTTCTACTCAAGCATCTCAACCCTATATTCCTCCTTCAGAGAACTGATCTTTTAGATTGGGGTGCACTAAAGACTGATTTTCAGTGCAGCATCAAAGGGCATGTAAAACATTGGAGGGGTGCTGTGGGCGACCTTGGGGCGTGCTGCTCTCTGAAACAGCCAGGGTTGCATGTGTGGGTCAGCCTAGTGCAGGCACTGCTGTCTACAGCAGCAGCCACATTTTGATTCCACTGGTTGTGACTAAAGATGATCTTTCTCCATGATGATCAGTGTTTGGGTGAGCTGATCTGCTGCTGGTGTGGGGGGAATGCTCTGGAATGAGGAATGCATGAATACATATTGGGGGTAGCAGCCTTCTCTGGGATCTGCTCCCTCCTTTGCCGCTGTGTTAGAGCTTGGGATGAAGCTGGATGAGTTCTGGGAGGGAGCAGCTTGACTGCATGGCATAGGACAATGGTAAAGCTTCTAAATTGCCTTAATTATGCAAGGCAGAACAGAAGGAAAAGGAAAGAAGTGTTTGTTGCATTGGAATGGACACACAGATGATGCTTCTTGTAAGCTTTGGTTGCAGCAAGCTGTGTCTGCCAGCCTGTTTCTGTGTGTCTGTCTGTAGAGCCTGGAAAGGTTCTAAATTATTTCTAAATGTGTGCTTCTGACTTTGCTTTTCAGAGCCACAGTAGCCCTGCTCCCATTGTCCATGGTCCAGGGACATTTTGGGTAGCAAGGAGAAGTCCAAACTCTGTTCCATCTAACAAGCAGACCCTGAGTGCTTTAGAGGAGGAGGAAGAAGCAAGTGAAAATAGTGAGTTCTTAAGGGATTGATAGGCAAAAAAAAAAAAAATTTAAGAGATTGTCAATGTGCTTTTCATTGTCAAAATTAGGTTCCTTACATCTCCTAAAGGAGACAAAGTGAGATAATACTGAGAGTAGGTTATTAATGGATGTACTGAAATGTAATTGCAGTAACTCTAGCTTTAAGCTTTTTTGCTCCCCCCCTTTTTTTTTCTCTGAAACAAAACTTCCTGTTCTCTCTCCCTTGTAGGGAAATTTCATGAGGAATATATTTATGCACCTCCAGGTAAGTAGAAGGTTAGGCTTTACTGATAGAATATTTGGTGAATGTAATACACTCAAATTATGGCCTTTGTATAAGTCTGTGAAGGATTAGATTTAATGCAGCTCTTTTGAATTAATTTTGCCTATGTCCTCCAGATCCCAACTGTGAAAATACAACAGTGTTTACTTCAGCAGAACCTACAGCAAACTTGGTAAGTTTTACTCACAGAGACTGTTCAGATTTGAGATCTTTGAGGTGTGTGGCATTCATGGAAACTGTCCTTGGACACACAGCAGGTCAGAGACTTAATAAAAGAAATGAAATCAGCATTCCTTTATGTATTCACCATCCTTTTCCTCCCTGAATGGTGAGGTTTTTATCTGAGTCGCAAGTACAGTCTGAATTGCACTGGGTGCATTAATGATTTTCCAGCTTTCCCTCTGCAAAAAGAGAGTGTGTATTTGAGTGCTGTTTGCTTTTCTTTCTCTGCTCCAGACAGCACTTGCTTTTATCAGGCCACCCTTCAGGTTATATTCCAGTTAATCTTAGTCCTCCTCTGTGGGACTGGAGAGATCTCATATCTGCAGTAGAACTTATCTTTTAATTTTTTATTTTTTTTTTGAAATTAAATCTTTAGTCAACTGCTGCTCCACAGTGGGTGTGAAAGCAGTCCTGAGCACATCAGAATAAAACTGTTCAGTTGAGCTACAAGAGACGCTCTTGGTGTATAGTCTATAAATTTAAAAATAAAAAATAGTGGTGTGGTGTGTGTGTGCGCCTTGTGGCTCCTTTGCCACTGAAATGAAATGAACCATGCTTTGCTTTGGAATCCCTTCAGGAAGAAGGGCCAGTCCTGGTGTCACCTCAAGATGAAGTGGCTTCCTACAGCTATCCCCAGAAGGTAGTGTCTGGTACTCTGAGCTGTATCTCACTTCATTGTGGTGGCCCTGCAGAGAGGTAACCACTCTGCTTGGACTGTGGCACTTCGTGGGGACCCCTCACAGCCTCTGGCAGCAGAGAATGCAAATACAAGCAAAACAGGAGTTGCCTTGCAGGTGTCTGCAACTCTAAACTGGTATTTTCAAGCCAATTTTTAGGGAGTTTGGATAGTTAGTGCCTTTACAGCTAGGATTTACAAGATGGATTTGTGCGGAGTGAGAATTTCTGAAGTACGTGGTATTTTCATAGTCTTTGTCAAAGCCTGTTGCAGAGGCAGACTGTCGAATGCTCTTGACTCTTTTCCAGGTGTTGGTGAACTCTGCAACAGTGTCCACCTCCACAGATGCTTATGCTGCTCCAGCTACAGGTCTCTCTTCAAATTCTGCTGCCTCCACTCCAGCCAGTGTCATAACAGCAGCTCCCCCACAAACAGCAGTTCAGCCTGTCCTAGTATCTCCCTTTTCTGTGGGGAGACCAGGTAGAGTGTACAGACTGCAGCTGTGGACTTGGATTTCTAAGTTTCAGTTACGTTTTCCCCTCCCTTCCTCCCCCCATCCAAAACAAGTGTTAAAAGGCTAAAANGGAGCAGAGAACCGAAAAAGGTAAAAAAAAAAAAAAAAAAAGGTGTCACTTGCTTTGGTTTAAAATTACGTAGTTGTAACCTGGCTGGTGACTTCTCCTTTTGAAGGGGCTGTTGCCCCTGAATTTTTATAGGAATTGGAGGTCTCTGCTTTAGGTTCCCCCCTTGCTACCTTTAACCCTTAATGCCAAATGTTTGCTAGAAAATTCTTTTCAGAAGGCAGAAGTTCAGTGCAGCTCCCTTCACCTCCCCTTTCCTACAGCTAATTTTCCTCTTGAGTTGAGGTAGCAACACTCACTTCAGGAGAGTCACTGGCTGGGTGTTTCAGGGTCCAGTTCATTTTTGTGATCCTCAGTTTCTTCTGTGCTAGGAGATCAGGTTTGTGGGTAATCACAGGGTGCACTCTCCACCTTAGGTGCTGTGCCTGCTTTGCTCTTGGAAAATGGCAGTTATGGAAAAATCCTGTTTTCCTTCTTGCAAAGAGCACTTCTCCTGTCTTCTGTAACTTTTCATTTAGCATCTAAACAATCTCCACCTTCCATTCTGTTCAGTTCTGTCTCACTTTTCTTATCTCTTTTTTTTCCTACTCTGCATGAGAGTTTAGTCAGCACGGTTCTCAAAGCTGTCTGCTCACTGGTGCCAACCTGCTGCTGTGTTAAAGGTGTGGGCCACCTAAATGAGTATTTAACCATTGTCTGTCCAGAAGATTTTTGTCCTGATATGTCTCAAACCTTCCCTTGTTTTTTTTGGCTTACTGTCACACTTTAGAGGACTTGAAGTTCTTACATAATTGTCTGTCCTAGAAGTCTGGCCTGCCTTCTAATATGAAGAAATGATTGAAAAAGACTATTTTTCCTTTAACTAGGGGATATACAGCTTGCAGATAGAAGTGCAGTTAAGCCTTGAGAGGTTGAAACCTTCCCATCTAGTTTTAAAATTTCTTCTGGACACCTTCCAAAGTGATTGCTGAACAGAATTTTGTTAGAGCCTGTATTTAGGGGCACTGAGGTGTCAAAGTACATACTGAATTGTGTAACTTAGCACCTTACTCATTTGACATACCATGGCAAAGTTGACTTTTTGGGTGACATTTGTTTCCTTCCAATTGTAGCAGTTTCTTCGGTGCCATTCCCAATTTACTCAGCTCCTCTTCCCCCAGTGAGTGAGGTGGGAGAAGCCAGTGCTGTTCTTCCAGCTTACTCTTGTGATCCCAGTGGCAGTGATTTGCCTCGAGGTAATGATTGTGTTTTGTATTTTTACTCCTGCTGCTCTCCAGCACACTTCTGACTTGTGTTCTCCTTGGAAGCTTAACAGAACACCAAGTGAGAACACACAGTGAGAAGAAATGGCTCTCTGTAACTTGCAGGGAGTGAGAAATAATATTACAGATACTTATGCTAAAGTGTTTTCATTCCCACTTTCGAACAGAAAGTTTGTATCTGACTCAAATACGTGGTTATTACAGCTCTAGACAGCACCTTAAAGAAAGCCCAGGGAGAGTGTGCTTGGCTATATCATACTTGTTTGTGGCAGAATAATCACTTTTCTGATAACAGATTAAAATAAGAGTTGTGTATTTCTAAGTTGTGCTGCTGCACAGTTCAGTGGGGTATTTTGGTTGTTTTCCTTTATGGCTCCCAGCTGTAATTCTGTGGTATTACAAACCAGGGCTGAAGTGTGGGGTCAGCTTGTTCCTTGGGTGTGTAGATTTGTCACACACACTGCCATCAGCTGGGACAGCGTTTAAGGTTCATGTCAGCTGTTCGGCAGTGAGAGTGCAGAGACCAATCCTGCTGCTTTCACCATGCTGCTGCCATGCTCTGCAGTTACTCTGCTGTCTTGCCTGTGCCCTCAGGCACAGGGTTTGTTCATCCAAGGTTTGTTCATCTTGGCTGTTCTGGTTCCTCTTCCCTGCTGTGCTACTGTCGCTCTGATCCCATGCACACAACAGAGCTCCTGCTTTCCAGCTTTAGTTGAATGCCCTTCACTGAGGCTTTCCCCACTTGGGAGAATGGGCTGTTAAGTGTGCTGACAAGAATCTGGAGTGGATGTGGATTAATAACCTCTCCAGACCCTGCCTGGGGCTCTTCAGCTGAGTCAGTCCACATCATATGTTGGCCCTGTCCTCCTTGGCACAGACTGTAGGAATTTTAAAGGTTGCTAGTTAATGATATTGCATGTAGCATTTATGTTACACTGCTGGAGTATAATCTGTATGGCCTTTAAGTGAAGAAACCCAGCAGGTTTGGAGTAGGGCAGGGTGAATGATATGGGTGTGCTTGACCTGGAGTTCTGTGTGCTTTGCTGAAGACACCAGGCCTGGTAGAGATGGGGAGCAGGACTTGTCAACAGACTGAAGTCCTGGACCCGAGAGGAAATCCTGCTGTGGGCTCTAGTATTACTTTTATCTGCATTTATTCCAGTTTTCATAGCATCTTGTATCTTGTTTTAATAGCATTTAGGACTTGTCAAGTGTGTTTATTAACACAGTGACCTCAGGTGTCCTGCCCTTGCCTGGTGCCTTGTATTTGAAGGAGCTGTTGATAAAATCCTCCTTGAAATTACCGTGTTCCAGAAACACTGTGTTCAGTACTGGCCAGAGTTTCCCATCAGCACAGTAAAAACTCTTATCAGGGGATGAGATTTTTATCAGGCATCAATGTGGTCTTTATATTTTCATGTCAGGAGGGGCAACTTTTTTTGGCTTAGCTGTTGCTTCATAAGGTTGTCACGTTTTAGTGAAGATGGAATTGATTTCCAGACATCTAAAAGAGGAATATAAACAAAAACTGCTCTCCTACTGTACTGACTTCTGTTTCATCATTCCACAGATGTCAGTATTTCCAGTGTCAGTTTGTCACTTCAGTCTCCCAGCAATTCCTTTGTACTGTTATTGCTGCTATGGAAGCAGCTGTTTCATTCAGCTCTTATGCTTGCTTTGCATAGATTTGCATAAAAAATTGAAGAACAAAATTGGATTTTTAAAAAAACACGGACTTTTTCCAGATGTAGATGGAATTTCAGCTATATACTGGAAAGTTCATATTTGTGTAAGTCTTTGGAGTATTTTTACTATTTTACTGACTGTGGTCAGTGTTAAAGCCGGACCATGAACTAAGGACTAAGGATCTGTGTGCATTTCCTAAAACAGCTGCATGGATTGTTGCCCTGATAGATGGGCTGAACAGTAAAAATTGAGAATTGGCAGCAGAGACAGAGGAACAAATCCTCGTGCGTTTTAGATTTGTGGTTTGCTTTGATGATGCTTTTGCTTTCCTGCAGCAAACCACAACACAAAGTGCCAGAGAGCAGGGCTGGGGCAGTGTGGGAGATGGGACAGGGCAGCGTTGTGGAACCAAGGGCTGCTCTGGGGGCGGGTGGCTATTTGAGAAGATGGAACATAGTAGCTCTGCAGGTGTTGCTGAGTTGAATCCCTTAGTGGCTCCTTTTGAGTTGTCTCCCTGCTTTCCCTTGGCTTTAGTACAGCTGGGAGCTCAAAGTCTGTGCTGTGAAATAGGTCACTTGCTCTTCCTGAGCCTTCAAAGCAAATCTGTATTGGAATCTAAGGAATCAATTTTTTCTCATGCACAGTTCCAGAACTGCATCGTGGGATTAAACATACACCCTCTTTTTTTTTTTTTTTTTTTTTTTTTTTTTCCTCCCTTTCAGTGGGTAAGCTTTAAAGGTTTAAAGCTGCTTCACAGTTTTTGGATAGTTGGAAATGTGTTTCCAAGTTCAAAACCCTGTTGCTTTTGGAGAGAGGTTTCAAAGTCCCTTCACACACCGGGGACTCTCTCAGCGTATCTCTTCCCTTGACTGGGGACAAATGGTTCAATATAGGGAAGACAGAGGTAAAAGACTCTGCAAGAAAGCAGGGAACTCAGTGCCCTTGTGAGGAAGGAATATATTCCTTATTCCCGCCTCCACTGAGCTTAATATAACAGCTGGGGGGCCCCAAAATTTGATGAGAAGGTCTTAGGATTGCTCTGTGTTAAGTCCTGGTTGTTTAGATGTGGAGACTTGTAAAAATTAGTTATCACTTGAGTAATCAAAATGAATAAACCAAAATTAAAGCTAATGTAGTCATTGAATTAAATAATTAATTGGTCAGACACATTCTCTGCCACTGCACAAACATCTAACTGGATTTAGTTAAAAAGATAAAACTAGTTTAACAACTATTTATATTCAAGATACGTTCTTTACCCTTGAAATTTTAAAGAAAATGAAGCGCTGACATACTGATATTCATTAAGTAAGAATAACTTCAAATAAAATATTCTTAATAGAAGTTGCTTTTGCTTCTTGGTTTATATTCCTCTGCTCTTTAATGTCCTATCCTTTAATTTCAGATACAAAGGTCTTGCGGTATTATTTTAATATGGGATTGCAAGTAAGTGCTTTTAAAATGAATATAGCAAATTGCCTGCAAAAACTGCTGGGTTTCCTGAGAAATATACTGATGTATTCAAAACTTTCAAGTGTCCTAAATGCGCATTCAGTGCACTGGACTGTTAATATGGATGGACTTTCTTGGTGGAGAGTAAAGCCTGGCTCAGGAAGTAAACTTCTACCTCAAAATGTGAAGTACACCATATTAATTGTTTTACTTTGGGTTGTGGTGGTGGTTTTTTGGTTTTACTTTTGGGTTTTTCCTTTTTTTTTTTTTTTTCTTTTTTTTTTTTGGTATTTTGATGCTGGGTAAATATTCTTTCTATGAAGAAAAGGGAAGAACCTGAACCAATCTTTAAAGAATTTGTGCACTTAAATAAGACATCAAAGACAACTTACAGATGTGTGGATGGAGTCTCCTAGGACTCGTGCAGCTGAGCTCAGACTGGCTAACAGCATTTCTGTGTTCTGGAAATTTGCTCTGCTGAAGCATTCTCTGTAGCAGTAGTCAAGTGCAGTGTCAGTGCTGCTGCTCAGGGAAGTAAAAAGAGCAACGTGATCTCCTTCAGCTGAGGAAATGGTAAAAATCTCTGAATTGGATAAAGTTAATAAGTGGGAATCATCTTCTTCTGTGAAGGCTTTTGACACAACAGCAGTGTGGCTCTTGCTGCAGGTACTGCAGGAGCTTTCCTGGTAGGCTGTGCTGATTTGATGGGATTTTTTGTTTATGTCTTCAAGGGCTAGGGAGTGAAAAACTTCACTTTTCCCTACATTTAGATGTGAAAGTAGTGAATTGGAGGAGGGCTGGAGAGTGTGTGGCTGTATGCCTGACCATGTTTTTCCCTTTTCCTGCAAGTATTGCCATCAGAGCTGTTGGCCTTCCATGATGTACATGCAGCCAGTGCTGCCTCCATCTCCAGTGGAAGTTTACCCGGCGTATGCTGAGCCAGCTCCTGTCCTGGATCAGGCAGTGCCCCAGCTCTTCCCTGATGCTGGGCAAGCTGAAGTCCACCAGGTTCCCTTGGAGGCATCACCAAATGGTTTGTATTTGAGTAATGTCATGTTTATGTTCATGAAAGCCTGTGCAAAAAGGCCATCAGTGTGGCTGGAGTGTGTGAATGTGCTTTTTGTTCTGTTTTTTTTTTTTTAAGGTAACTTCCAAAACACAGAGCCTGCACCCCTGTCCTATGGGCCAGTGTATTACCCAGTGGTGTCAGACCCCTTCAGCCAGCAGCCTCTGCCTGGCTTTGACTCGGTGGTTCCTGCCTACCGCTACATTGGCACCTGGCATCCCGTGAATCCTCCCCATGGCAATTCCCCACCCGTGGTTAAGGCTGGGAGCTCAGGAGCACCGCCCCAGGTCGGCTACATGGCCTCCCCCAACCCTGCACCTCCTGATGCACCTCAGGGAATGTAAATCTGGGAGCTGGGGGCTCCCTCTTGGGTTCTTGTTTGCCAGCTCTTGTTAATACTGTTTTGTAAATGTTACCCTCTCTTAGCTGAGTCAGTTGGTCAAACTGTGTTCAAATTTCATGTTTCTCTTTAGGTTTATGCTACTGATAGATGACAAGGTGTTGCTTTAGTTGATTAGGGAAGCATAAGAGAAAAATGCTGTAGTGCAGAGAACAGCTTGGATTTAAGTGGAGGAAGTATGTGAAAAAACATGCTGTGACAAAAGGCATGTTGTGTATGTCTGAGGGCTTGCACTGAACACTGAAGCACCTGGTTCTTGCTGAAGCACTGAATCAGGCTGCCATCACAACTCAGGTAAACACTGAGCACAGGGTCTTTAGAGGGGGATAATAATGTTTAAAATAAGTTGACTTTCTCAGATTTTGCAAAACAAAGCTGCTTTGTCTCTAGTGGTCGCATTTGTCACAGCTGTATTTTGTCTGTCTGACTTTATAGTGCATAGGTTTCATGGCTGTGGAAAGTGTCAGAGTAATGTTTTATTTGTTGTATATTGTTGTATATTTGTAAGATTTGTTTTGTGAAAGCTGTTGCACATACGGTGGTGGCCGTGGTGGTTGATTTGCACTGATAGCACAAAATAAAAGCATTAAACACATGAAAATGAGTGGTCATTTATCACTGACAGGTAATGTTCCTGACAATTAGCTATCCCACAACCTGGATTGAAGAAATGCACTTGTGTGGGACAAGGGTTGTTCCAGCCTTCTGTGGGAAAGCAGCAAAAGCTTTGAGCATGGAAATGGAAGTAGAATAATTCCCGGTAATTGCACCTTTTCCTCTCTAAACTCAGGCACAACATGCTTGCCCTTCAAATAGCATTCTACAAAAAAATTAAATTAGCCCTGTTGGCCCATTCTACTGTTGGTGATTTTTTTTTAAAGAAAACTTTTCCTTTGTGTATAGCTAGGTGACGGTGAAAAGGGGATTAAGTGCAGTACTGGGAGGGAAAAAATTGTATTTCCTTTGGTATCCCTTGTAAGTAACCCTGGAAGCAAAGCTATAGTAGGAAAAAGGGACTTGTTACATTTTTGTCTTAAATTCATGCAGCACTGTTTGTTGTTGATAATGTAACTGTAGGGGGAGGGCTGCAATCTCAGCATTTAGTTTGTCTACTGCAATTTCTAATTGCTGTACATTTAATTTGGTAATCTAATAATGGCTTTTTAAGATGGAGCAGCCAGGTAGCAAGNCTTTGTGTATAGCTAGGTGGCGGTGAAAAGGGGATTAAGTGCAGTACTGGGAGGGAAAAAATTGTATTTCCTTTGGTATCCCTTGTAAGTAACCCTGGAAGCAAAACTATAGTAGGAAAAAGGGACTTGTTACATTTTTGTCTTAAATTCATGCAGCACTGTTTGTGTTGATATTGTAACTGTAGGGGGAGGGCTGCAATCTCAGCATTTAGTTTGTCTACTGCAATTTCTAATTGCTGTACATTTAATTTGGTAATTTAATAATGGCTTTTTAAGATGGAGCAGCCAGGTAGCAAGAATGAAAATGACCCCTGAATAGCTAATTTGATTCTGAGCTGCTGTGCTGTTTTTAAAACAAAACATTTACACAAAATTGTTTATGAAATAATGAGTGGCCTTTGTGTTTCTGCCTCTGGAGGAGCACTTGACTTGCGCAGACATTTTTTGGAGAAAATGCCATGAGGGTTTTTCTTTTTCTCTGGAACAGCATTCATTAGCCTAACCTCTTAAAGGAACGAGTCTGTGATTTATTTTAAGGAGAAAATGCACTTAATGAAGTACAATCTCCATGCTGGAGTCCTGGGTGTATTTTCACCTGTTTCAGGTATCCCAAGCAGTTTCTGTCAAGCACTGAAGGGAATGGAATCTCTTCCCCTTTCAGACTTCAGCTCTGAATTCTGCCTCCTTTCTTCCTCTGTCACTGAGACAGCCTTGCTTTTTTCTACACACATGGTTATCACAGCAGTGTTGGTGTTTTGTTTTCTGGTGTTAGTTTGTCCCTAGAAGTCAACTTTTTTTTTAATTGGAAAAGCTGATAATTCTGGTAGAGAGTCCTGTTATTTTTTGGTTTTGCTTACCCATTCAGGACCTGGATTATTCACCATTAGCCATGGCTCTTTTGGGCTTACTGGCCATTTTGATATATATGAAAATAATTGATATAATAACATGTCATATGTGGCCAGTTAACTTTTTTATGGACTTGATATACAAAGGTACCTCTGTGACTCCTTCTATGTATTTTTGCCATGGCTTTTAAGCCTCAAAATCAGCTTTTTGAACTAGCAAATAGGGGCTGTGGGGAGTGGGTAGCAGTGTGTCCTGGAGCTGATGAATGCTCTCCATGGATAGGAAATGCCACCTCTTTATTAACAGCCAAAGAGCTCAGAATGGTACAGAAATTCAAGTGATTGCTGGAGTCTTTTATTTCAATTCTGTTTGCCAGAGTTGTGTTGCAGTACAACAGTTCTGCAGCACGTTTCTGAGGCAGCTGCCAAAAAAGCCACAGCTCTGCCTGAACCAAGCTGCCCTGCTTTGTGCCTTCAGCCCTTTCCTCAGCTGGAGATTGCCAGCTCTGGCTGCAGCTTCCCTGTACTAACAACACTCCTGGCTTTGTGGCTGATCAGCCGTTTCCAGGGACTGTAGGATAATTCACATCAAAATTACACCGAGTTCTGGGGCTTGGTTTGCAAGGTTTGAGATTTTTTTTTTTTTT
>VYZR01069433.1:0-18404 GCA_013400675.1 Oxylabes madagascariensis
AAGTTCTTGGTGCAGCTTGAAAACCTTGTTGACATCTGCTCTCACTCATCCTTGCCCACCTCTCTGGCAGCAGCACGGCCTGCACAGGCTGAGGAGCTCTGGCGCTTCTCCTGCAAGGTGAAGCACAGGGATCCCGATGGAAGGGGCAGAGCGGAGAGCAGAGCCAAGGTTCCCATGTCCTTCCAAGGACTGCTGCAAGGGTCAAGGGGATGGGCCGGCTTCAGCAGCACGTAGAACTGCAGGAGGCAGGAGCAGACCCTAGCTGGTCTAGGTCCTCTGCACAACTGCTAGCTTAAGGTTACTGCTGCAACGTGTTTTAATTTGCTCTAACTGTTTCCCGCGTACCTCCTTTTCACCATAATCATCTTGCATGGAATTTCATGAATTAAATCACAAAGGAATGGACTTCATTGTCACATTTGGTGTGTTGTATTTGAGCCCAACTCATTTTAAGGCACCTGGAAAAGGTTCTGCAGATGAGCATAACCACATCAATTGTAAAGACAGGGGATCCTAGTAAAAATAGAGGATGAATATCATTCACGCAGTACTCCTTTTCATTAATCAGTATTGTTTGAAGGATGATTTTTTCCTGGTTTTTCTTCTTTTGAAAAGATTTACGGGAAGATTTTTATTCTTAAAGTGCATTTACCCAACCTGCAGTAATTAAATTTGCTTTTTTCTTCCCATCCTTCCCATCAATAAGCTTAATTGGCTACTCTTTTATTTCTTCAGGCTGCTTAGTGTTGTTACGAGAGATGTTTTTTGGTCTTTATTTTATTTTCAGGTTTTTGGGTTTTTTTTTTATGTTGAGTTGAAGCCTTTAAAAAATAAGAGAGTTGTGAAAAAAACCCCAATTTAAATATAAACTAAATATTCTTTGTTTTTAATACAAAGAAACCCAAGATTGCAAGCCTTGTGGTTACCAATTTGCTCCAATATCCATCTGTCCATCCGTGGAAGAGTATTTGTACAGGTACCTCAAGCACTGTATAGCAGACATCAAAGATTTCTACTCCTGGATTTTCTGGCTCTAGGAGGCATGATGCAACTATCTCCTTATTGTCTATGAATCCCAGAAAAGAGCTGGCAAACTTTCCTAACGTGATAATGGAAAGCTGTCGGATCTGATTGTGTTTCAAATTAGGTGATGCCTAACAATGAGGTAATCTCTCCAACACTGGAATTCCAAACAGTCCCAGAGCTTGTGGGAAAAGTTCCTCTTAATGAGGCAATATTTCCAGCACTCATCTGTGTGCAGGAAGTTCATCCAGCACGTGTGCCAGCATCCAAAGGTTCCAAATACAGCTGTATGTTATAGCATCTGGTTTCAAGAACAAGTAACAATTGTGTTTTAGATATTGTCCCAGACAATGATTATGTCATATGTATCTATACTGCTGTGACTAAAAGCACATGGAGCAGCTACTAGTGACGAATTGTTTGCCAGATATCCACATACACATCCATGTGACATGGCTAGCTACACATTTGTTAAATGCCAAGGCAGGTGCTACCATGATAACTTTCCATTTGCAAAGCTCCTGTGGGCTTTGGAAACCATAAGAACTAGTTGATGTCAGAATTCGTTGCTGCCCCTGTGAAAATTTCCCTCAATATTTTCAAATTTGATGTGGTTTCAGCTGTAAATAGGGAGGTTTTCTTTCTGAATTATGAGTAAATGAAATGCTTTAAAAATGTCTTCAGCAAACTGATAAATGGGCAAAACAATATTAGAGACTTACCTTTTTATGTGCTCAGGAAACAGGCTATCAAGATGAATTCCCACTGCCACTGCCCTTTGAAGATTCATGCTATAAAGCTAAAGGGTATAGAAATCACTCTTAAACTCACACAAGGAATGTAAATTTAATTTGTTACATCTACTGTCCCACAGATTTACTTGCTATGCTCCATCATCTTTAATCAAAACAACTGGCTAAGTTTTAAGATTATCAGTCATGATCCCTGGACTTCTTTGTAAGAGCTCAAATAGTAATCAACTGAGAAGCAATGGTGTTTGAATTTTAGAAAACCCTTAATTCCTTGATCCTTCTTTTGTAGTCAGAACAAAGAAACATGAAATCAGCTGTTTTCTTGGCTTGGTTTTTTTTTGAGGGGGGGTTTTGTTTGTTTGTTCGGGTTTTTTTGAGTACCAAAGGGAGAAGAGGCTGAGCATGCTTATTGAAAAAATAGGAATTCTAGCTTCTTTTTATTAATTTCAGGCCAAGCACAATGCAACGGCTGTTGCAGGTCATTTTTTTTCCTTTAGAAAATGGAGTGGGTGAGTAGAATTTAGGCAGAAATCCTGTTCAGTAGTGAAGGGAGGGCACACTGTAATTTTGTAGAGTGCAGGAAATTTCACTTGCTTTTGTGAACATGAAGCAATAAGGTATTTTTGCAAAGAATGAGCAAATTCTCCTTAAATAAAAGAACATCTTGGATAACAAAGGTTTTAGTAGGCAATTTTTATCATAGCTATGCACTGAGCCCTCCACTTGGACTATGTCAGAGCAGCCTTAGCTGTGCTAACTTGTGCAAGTTGTTAAATACTCCTTGGAGATAAGGAGTCATTGGGATTTTCTGGATTGAAGGAAACTTTGGCCATTTTTACTTTCCTTTGATTGTACACTACTCCACCCTAAAACACTGATGAGCCTCTTGTGCCTGGTTATGTCGACTGTAAGACCTTTTATGTCAAGCAGTTACAAAATTGTCATAATGTAACCCCAAATTGGGGCTATTTCACTGAGATAATCTGTGGTAATTGATGTAACACCTGTTTGCTCTCAGTAGAGTCAACAGTTGCATACGGTTCCAATTACTTCAGAATTTGGCCCTGAGTTTCTGGGAAAGCGGTGACTATGTATAAGCTGCTGTACATTTGTTCATGGCCCGTGTACCTGAAATATATTAAAATGTGTTTTTCTTGAAAATCACACTGGAAAGTATTGGTGACTCCTTTTTTGATTATTGCATGCAGGAGAGACCTGTGAGGGAGCCACTGTGGAGGAGACCAGCAGAGAGAACTACAGTGAGGTTTGCCCAGAGAATGGATGATGCATCTGCTTTGGCTCTGCACTTCTTGGGGGCTCAGTATTGAAAGTTGCTTGGGGAAGCTTGTTACTGTTCTAAAGTTGCCAGTTCTGCGGGTTTCCTGTGGAACTGCACTAGTTTTTAGCAACAGCTGTGGCTAATTTTAAGGAGCCAGAGGTAGCCATTTGGGGTTTTTTTTTAAATGCTGACAGAGAGCTTTGGCTCTCTGGTTGGTACAGTGATTTCCACCGTAATTTCTGATAATATCTCTGAGAACTGACCGGAGGAGGTGAGTCAGGACTGTGCATCAGCAAGCCAATGCTTGACTCTTCTGTCATGGGCACTGGAAGCTCCTCAAGGCCAGTGTTTTCAAGTGCCAGTGACAAGCACAGATGGTGAGGGATTTTGCAAAGTCCTCTAGGCAGTTAGTACAGCCCAGCTGAAATAAAGGGGGATTTGAAGGCTTATCTTGCAAGTGTTACTAGCCAAAGGGGGGTACTTTAGAACCCCAGGCTCTAAAGGTATAAAAGCATTTACCACTCCAGGTAAGAGGCCTAACCACTAATATAAGAAGACGATTAACCCTAGAAAATATTTAGGTTCTTTTAACAGTCTAATTCAGGATGATTAGTCATCTGAGATTGACCACAAGAACTATCATGATACCACAGTGTGTGCATGGTGAATGACTGATGCAAATCTGAGGAAGTAAAGGGGGATACTGGATTTGCTCTTTGTTGAAATGGCAGACAGAGTAGCTTCCT
The DNA here is from genome assembly GCA_013400675.1 of Oxylabes madagascariensis. Lineage (NCBI taxonomy): Eukaryota > Metazoa > Chordata > Aves > Passeriformes > Timaliidae > Oxylabes > Oxylabes madagascariensis. The sequence continues at coordinate 3,801 of VYZR01069433.1, forward strand.
CGTACACCAGACAGAAATTAATATGGCAGGACAGGATAGAGAATGCATGTCTGGAAATAGTTCTCTTCTTTGCAGCTGACAGTAGTAATTCCAAGTGTAGGCTCAGTGAGGAGACAAGAAAAGGTGGAATAGCATTTAGGATTTCTTAATTGTGGCTGCTGAATAGCAGCAACAACAGTAACCACAGCTATAAATACCTGTCTCCAAACTTGCCCTGTATAGATCATTAGATTCTGGGGAGCATAGAAACTGTGTTTCTGCATGCTATCTTCTCAAGTCATAAAAATAACACTTTGGTTTCAGTGGCATTCCTATTCCCATTGTGTTGGATTTCCCTAGTTATTCATCCAATCTTGTTCTTCCAAGGGGTGCTCATAAAAAATGTTTGAAGAAAAGTACAAGCAAGTACTTGCAGGTGAAGAATACTGTGAGTCCATCAGTACTTGCATGGTCTTCATGGTATTAACTGCATCTGCGATCACAGGACTGTCAGAAAACTGCAAACCAAGAGATGCTGGAATGCTTCATAAGGGCTGAGACACTGGCTGCATGTACAAGAGACGAAATTGTTGAGGTCCCTTGATTAAAGTTAGTGCTTTAGCTGTGTGATTTAATGAAGTAACAATAATTCTGTCTAAAGCCTGATAGAAATAATAATGATGTGGTGCAAAATAACTTTCCAAAGTACAATGGAAATAAATGTAAATTGAATTAGGAAGAAAAGGAAAAGAAAATGTTTCCCCAGCAGAGATAAAGCGCACAATTCTAGGAGTTATTTTCACATACTTTTGGCTGTTAAATTTCATTTTCTTTGGCAGCTTTATCTGGTCCCTTCTGTAAGCTTACTAGAAGAAGTTCCTGTGCAGTGTGTATGTTTGAATTCTAGTGAGGCATCTTGAGACAGTTTGGCTGCCATGTGACAATATTTCAGACTGGTCTCTGATGAATTCCAGAGTGTTATATAAATATCTGGATCCCAAATAAAGGTGTCAAGACACTTTGGAGAGCCTGCAAAAATAAATCAGTGAGCATTTTGAGACATTCTCATCCATGATGTCTCTGACTTCATGCCTAGCTGAAGCAAAGGTCCTCCTTTTCTCTCTGTTTCCAGTTTAGGTTTGTTTGTATATCCTAAAAAGTAAAGGAAAATACTTTGATCTTTCTGAGACACACCAGTCTCTCCTTGATTCCTTAGCTATGACTTGGGAGATAACTGTGCAAATACATCTTCTCTTTGTTTTATAGTCTTTAATAGTGCCTGCAGTCTCCCTGTTAGAAAATAAAAGAAGTAAAGGTAAGATTTTACTCTCAGCAGAGAAGCTTCTCTCTTTTTCTCGCTGAGTTTCTCTGGATGTGAGATTTTTAATGAGAGCACTGGTTATGAAGGAAAGTTTTCTAGAAAGGATTTTGTAATACATTGAATTTGATCTTTAGTCCAAAATGTCAGGTGGAGCCTTACTGACAAGAAACTCTCCAGCTAAGGACCTGCTGTCAAATCCCTCTTCCTTATATTCCATGGCCAAGGGCTGGACTAGGCTGGTTACAGACCACAGTATGCGTGTGCCTGGGGAGTGAAGTTTGTCATCCAGAGATCTGAGGCAATTCCATAATTGTCTGGCTCACTACCAGTCTAGCTTTTTATTTGCCCTTCCCCCCCACCCCCCCAAGTTGTTTTGATGTGAAAAGAAATATTATCTCCCTGATACAGCTGTAGTGATACCAGGATGGGGTGGTATCAACAATCAGTTGGATGATTTTCATGGAACAAGAAGCTTATATGTTTGAAAAGGCTATAAAAATATGAGCTGGCAGTTCACAAAGACAGTTTTGTATGCTTTAAATGCACTGAATAACTCACCTGTACCTCCACTAACCTTGTCACTGCATCTTCATGGCATACATAGAAGTAGCTTGCTTCAGGTCCTGCTTAAATCCTGCTCTATTTGTAGAGATTTGCTCATGGGTGAGGCAGATCCCTTCCATATACATATGGAGTATATATATATATATAGGTATCCTCTCTGTAGATGGAGTCAGTTTGGCAAGCTGTTTGCTGCCACCTAATCCTTCAATTGTCCTGGTTGAGCTACCGCATTTTTCCTTCTGCTTTCCAAAGGATTTACCCAAAAGAGGCATGTATGGGTCCAATACACTGATGAGTGGGGACAGGGCAGGTGGAAAGATGTAATCCAGTGGGAAGCTGCCCAGTTTCTTTTCACATACCACCAAATCACCAAAAGTGTCATTCCTTCTGCCAAGCACTTCCCTCTCAGCCATCCTTTCTTTCCTACACATGTATTTTGTTTCAGTCTGTTGACGTTGTTAGCAAAGAGTCAGTCAGTCTCTGCAGATTGGTCTGGATCCACATGAAATACATAAAAGGTATGTTCAGTTAAAGTAAAGCAGCACTGTGCCCAGTGAAAATGAATAGAGTGAATCATCCTCTGAAAGGTTTGAAGACGCAGTATGAGAATCCTTTGACATGATTATTTTAACGTGTGTAAAAGGCAGGAGAAAGAACACCACACTAAAGCCTGATGCGAGGAATTTCTGTTAAATCGATAACATGTTTATATTTAAATCTCCTGCAGAAGTGGCTGAATTTTCTTATGGTTTTAAGATGCTCAGAAGAATGTAATTGTTAATTAGACAGTATAGTGGCGTGAGAGGGAGGGAGTTTTTTTAAAGTGGGATCACTTCCATTTCATAGCATTCTTCAATGAACATTATTCCTGAGTCTGCTGTATAGGCAGCCTGGTTTCCTCATCAGAAACAAAAAAAGCTCTCAGAGTTAGTTTCTTCATATCTATTTGCATCTGTATATACAAATATATACCCCTTATATCTATATATTTCTCTCTTGATCCAGTTATTTATAATAACAATAACAATAATATAATATTAATGTTCATTAAAGTGATTTGTTAATCCTGGATCCTTACAGAGTTTCTATGAGGTAAACAAAGGAGGAGGAATAAGATGATTTAACAGGACTGGAAAATGATTCAGCGCTCAAGAGATCTATTGTTATTGTCACCACAGGTATGATTTGCACAAGGATTTATTATTGTAAAAACCCATTAAAAGAGGTGAAAGTTGTCTGGCTTCAAAAATGCTGGTCACCAACTCGTTTGAATTAGGTAATTTCCAAGGCTCTCCAAATTGTTTGTTTAGCAATTAGTGTTTCAGTTTTTTAGGATGTTATTATTTTGAGCTTCAGTTCCTTGCTGTAAACATTTTGCATACAGATTCCTGTCGAGACTGTGGCACCATTATCTTCAGCCTGTAAGTGCAAAACTTTCATGAATTCATTTTTGTGGATGCTGCAGAGCCCCTTCTATGTGTTCTGTGCGATTTCGGAATAGTTTTGGTGTTTTTATGTGAATGCACAGGTACTGAATGCTAGTGGTCATTGCTTCAGTTGCCTTGGAAGAGTGCTGAGCAGCTGTAAAGTGCCAGTTGTGCGTCTTAAGCATCCCACCAAGCTCTGGGGAGAAGTCTGCAAATGAATTTTCATTAGTGAAGTATGAGTCATTAGAATGATTGTGCTATATATAGGTCATAGTTGTGAAGGAATTTTTAAATTTCTACCTTAGAGGGCATTTGCCAATGCTTCTTTCTCAGTGAGGTCTAACTTCTCTTAAGATTTCCTTTAAATTCTCCTGTGAGAATTTAAAACAGATTTTTGGGACAACTACTGTAAAATTCCATGACCTTTTTTTTGACTAAGCAAGTACATCCCCTTTCTTGTAATCTCTGCTGGAGTCTTAGCTAGAGACAGCAGTTTAGAAACATACTTTATACTTTTCTGCATAACCATAAAGCTACAGCTATATTAGTTGTTGAACTATGTTTTTAAGCAGAAAATGCTTTTCCTGTAGTCCAGGCTTGCCAACTTTTCAGCGATTAATGACCATCATATAATCAAGGCTGCTGTGTGGTTTTTTTTCCTCTTGATTTTCTTGCTTTTTCTTGGTGTCTTACACTGCATTTGTAACCACAAAACTGGGAAGGTAGCTCGGGTTCCTTATCAAGTGATCGTTTTATTTTGCACTGCTGTTAGCAGTAAAAAGTTACCATTTTTTACGGCTTTAAGAGCTCAGACAGGGGAGCTCCGATAGCTGCAGAGCTTTAAACCAGGGCCATTTGCAGGTGTCTGCTGCAAGGTGCCCACCTGCATGCAGCAGGAACAATGAGCTGCTCCTCCTGGCAGCCAGGCGAGACCCAATGGGACAGTAATGTACCACCCCGTCCCTTGGCAGTTTGAAGCTCAAATTCTGGCTGTGAGCTACCCTAGGTGAGGAATGGTGCTTTTCTGCTCTTCCTGGTGTGGGTGTGGCAATGTCCGGCAGAGGGTTGGGCCAGACGGCTGGAGCTCCTCATGTCAAGAACAAGAAGGTTCCTACGACAGCTTCATTTGGGATGCTCTATTTTTGCTTTGTACCACATTTTCTAGAAAAACCAGCTGGTGATTTGGCTATTTCAGGGCCTCATAGTAGGGAGCAGGCAGTTGCTGAATGGCTTTGGTAATGTGGAATTGTTGAAATGCACAGAATCAAAAGACTAAAGAAGCTGTGTGATTATATTTTGATAAAACTGAATAAAAGTATTTGTCAGATGCTTATATTGCATATATACTCTACTTATCTACTTCAACAAAGATTCATATAGCTGGAAATTTGATTTCAAGAGTGTGAATGAACTCATGTTTTTAAACTATTGTGAGTATCATAAATCCTTTCTGAGCTTTTTACTAAATTAGGCTGGTATTCCTCTTCTCATCATTTAGATCTACTCAGTCACCCATTTGGTAATAAATTCTTCAGCCTCAGGAATACTGCATAATTTTAATTCATACACTTCTATTTGGTAATTAGCTATCCCTTACTGATGTGGACCGTCAGCTTTCAGAATTACTTCAGTAAAAATGAAAAATAAAAATACATAATGAATTCAATAATGTAATGACCTATTTGTTTTCCAGCATTTTTTATGTTTCTGGACCAAATGTTTAAACTATTTCATCTTAACATTCTTACCTCTAATGGCTACACTTTACTGTCATCATAAACTAAAAGTGAAAAATGCCTTCATGTATTCACAAATCTTTCCTCTTAAGAAAACAGCAGAACATGTGATCATTTAGAAAAGAGAACAAGTTGTGTTGAGCTTGAAACCCTACACCTCCTAAGCTGGGAAAATTTTCACTCAGTGTGCAGGTTTTGCCACTCAGGCCCATCTTTAGACATCATAAAACTCTACTTTCATGCACTTTTATGACACAATTATGAATGTAAAAGCAGGGATTTAATGCTAGGTAAGGAAAATGGTTTCCCAGACTCTGTTATCAATGACAAAACACTCAGAGAAGGCAATAAAAGCAGAGAGCCAGTAGGTGAAGTTGAGGTGTGATGACATTTGGGAATATGGATCTGGCCTAACAAAGGGAAAGGGAGATAGCAAGAAATGGTGCCTCTTCCTTTGTGCTGACAGAGGGAGCTGGAGTCATTGACGTGGTTTCCTTGGAAAGACTTAAATCTATTCTGCAGTATCTTTTGTTTTTAAAGATAGACTCTCCATCGTACAGTAGGTGATGGGCTCTCACTTTCCATCCCACCACAAGCAGCTCAGGGGTCTTCCGAATAGCAGCTGTACTGAAAGCAGTCTGAGGAACAGGAAAACAGAGGAGACAAAGAAAATAGGAAGAAGTTGTTGAATGTATGCTCAGAGTAGTATGTTATACAAAGTATTTATTATATTTATATCAGGATGTGTTTTATTACCTCATAAAATTCAGTCATATGGATAATTTGAATTAAACTGACTCACCCCAGTGTCTTTGTTAGCATTGTAATAGCTTAAAACTTATTTCCACAGGTGTTTCAAAAGACCCACAGAGGTTGTATGACTGAAACATTAACATATTATTGTAATAATATGATGCTGCTCTGTCTGACGCAAGAGCTTTTAACCTGCATACTTTTCAGGTTACTGAATCGCCAAAAAGGGTTTTTTTGTTCATACTTTCACACTGGTGCTTTTTCTTTTAATATGAAGTAGTGGTATAATGAATAAATAATAACCAGATGAAAGCCTGGAATTTGACACTTCATCCCGGGATGGTGATGGCACCTGGCAAAACATTTCCCAGCAGTGTGCTATCTGTATGAAGGACAGGGACCTAGGTGCCGGGCTGAGTTGACATTTGATACAAGCAGGAATGAAAAAGCCCTGCTGGACAAGCAAATAAATTGCTACTGACATAGGAGCTGGAGACCAGCTCATACCTTCTGGGTGGGGACTGATGAGGCACTCCTTATGGATCTGTGGTTTGGATTATTTTTAGGAAAATGAGGAATTTAAATGAAGCGTTTGCACGGGGCCACCTCGCTGTGTTATCAGGAGGTAATTCAAGCTGGCAGTCTCCCCCTTAGCTGTGCTGGACATCCTCGTTCAAGACAAACACGAGGAAGGGGTTTTGTTGCCGGGCTTTTGCTGATTCCAGGCGCAGCTCCCCGTCCCCAGAGGAGAGTTTTCAACAGGCACGGTGGGAGTTCTTGAAGCTGCATATCCTGCCCGGCGCGGTGTTTGATTCAGATACATCTGTAACACTTATTGTAGCTGATGAAGAATTATTCCCGCTGCCAAGATAATTTCAGCCAGTGTGATGAGGGCTGATGAAGGAGGTGTGAGCTGGGAAATCTTACTTGAGTTGGAAATCTTGCAAGGTTCTAATGACCGTGAGGTTGGGGTGCCTCACTACTTTCACACCTGGTGCCAGATATTTGGTTTTGCATTTGCCAGTGAGCGAGCTGCAGCCAAGATTCTCCTAATAATTTCTTTTTATTTTTGCAAAGACCACCCATAACTTCTGCTAAGGGAGAAAAAGAGTTTTGCTAGTAACAGTTTTGTCAGCATTATATTTTCCATATATTTCAAAGGCCAACCAGCTTGTCTCTTTCTTGGTATTTTGTGGTGCACTAGAGACTGCCTGGGCGCTTACTGTATTCTTTTTGAGAAGTTCATAATCTAATCTGCTATTTTGCCCAAAAAAGACTGGTGAATATGTGTCTATTTTGAGAACTTGTGTCTGTGAGTGAAAGAAGATTTTCGGTTGTGCAGATGAAACAGCTTCATGTGCAGGTGCTTAAAAATGTCATAAATGCAAAACTTAGGACTTGGAACTCTGGAAAATGTCAACCACCAGTGATGTACCAAGGATACTACAAAGCAACATGTAAGTTTTAGTGACAGGACAAGAGAAAATGGCTTCCAACTGGAAGAAGGTAGGTTTAGATTAGATAAAGGAAGAAATTCTTTACTGTGAGGGTGATGAGGCCCTGGCACAGATTGCCCAGGGAAGCTGTAGATGCTCCATCTCTGGCAGAGCTCAAGGCTAGGTTGGATGGAGCTTTGAGCAACCTGGTCTAGTGAAAGGTGTCCCTGCCCATGGCAGGGGAGTCATAATTAGATGATCTTTAAGGTCCCTTCTAACCCAGGCCATTCTATGATTCTCCAAAATCTCCCGTTCCTGCTGATGATAAGGTGATGCTGGTTTTTATTTATTTGTCTGAAAGGACGAGCAACAATGAGTATTCTATGACTATTTCCAACTTTTTAGAGACACAGAGACATGTACAGTTAGAGCATTGCCACAAAGTCACTCTTTCCCCTATAGTTGTTCGATCCTGGTTAGAGAATTGGATTACGAATCTTAAAAGTAGTTAAAAAAATATAGTGAGCCCATGTCAGTGAAAATACTCCTACTAGAATGGCAGTTTAATGTCAAGCAATTGTATTGTTTTTTGGTGTTTTATATGGTTAGCCTGAAATAAATGTAATCTCGGAACATGCATTGGTATTTAACCCAACTGGGCATTCTCTTTGAGATAGCAGATTATGACTTAATTGAAGTTTTATTACCTGTGATAAGTTTCATTCAAAGAAAATAGTTTTTCTCTTACAAAGAGTCATAATTTCCTTTCAGAGGAAGGTTGCTCAGATATTCTGTGATCGTCTGGTAGGTTTTGAACTTAAAACACTCTGAAATTGCAGTTTGATTTTTTTTTTCAGAAAGTAAGACAAAATGGTTATCTTGTTATTTTTCCAGGAGTAAAATCAGTTGTGCTTCAAATGGTCATTAACGAAAAATATAACTTTTGGTTATATTTGTTTGATTTGGGTTTTCTTTTTGTGTTCAGCTGATCCATTAAGAGATGTGTGGGCTAATTCAGATTATATTTGTGGAATAAAATGGATGTCACAGCAGTGAGGGGTTACAGGGATAGTTGTGGTCCACAGACAGAGTAGGGGTAAATTAGATACTTGATTAAATTAGCAGGAATGCTTGATCTAATCTAGAGGCTCACATGCCAAAGGCAGGGAAGACTATTGTTGGATATTGCCATGAAGGTCACAGTAAAAATTAAATTTGTATTTTGCAAATCCTCTTGTGAGGGTATGATTCTTAATTTACTGTTGGGAAATGGAGACACCAAGCAGGCAGATCGTGAACCTGCTTTGTGATTTCTAAATCAGCAGTGACATTTTAATAAGTAGTTGTGATTCAATAGCAGACACCCTAAAAGTGAGAAGATTTGTCTTTCTTTCTTGTCAGAGAAAGATACTGCACTAACAGAAATGAAGGGTGATTCAAACTGAATCACAGTTTACTGTAAATGTACCAGTGGTAGGTATAGCTGCTATTTAGCTAACAAAATATTCTGTTGCATCCATTCTCCTCTTCCCTATTTTGTTAGAAGCAGGCAGATTTAATTTTCATATACTTCCTGTTGAAAACGATCGCTCCTAATTTGCTACTCTGGAAGTGAAAAGGCAAAACCCAGACCCACGCAAACCTCTGTAACTGCCTGGACAATGAAATGGAGAGCTATTACTCAACATGTTGAATAATAAACCCCAGTTCAAGCTTTATCAACCAACTCTATCAGGAGCTGCTTAGATAATATATTGTAAAGTGATAAAGTGTAATATGCTTTTATAGTTTGAAGACAAATATGTGTTATAAAAAGCTGCTGCTTGTTCCTTAAGGCTGTCTTTGATTTACATCAAGATGGATGCAGCTGACTATGGTGTCAATTTGCTGTTGAGGTCGTAGGAGGGGATAAAACTGTCTATGAAATTTTCTGGAATTTAACTGTATGGTGAAGAAGTGAAAGGTTCTCTTGATAGTCCTACATATCCCCTCTCTCTCTGAGTCACTGTGTATGCTCTTGCCACATCACACTGGCCTTGATGCTTCTTGTCAGTTTTTGCTAGTGAAAGATGTAAAAATATTTTTTATTCATATGCGCGAGAAAAGAAGCACCCACAGACCAGCACAGTAAGCAAATAAACAAGTTACAATATTTGCTTTTCACAAATGCTTGGTTTGTGAGAGGGTGTAAAGCCCTTATAGTGGGGAAACATTTACAAGTTTACAGGCTTTGGACCAGCCCAGCCAACCTTCAGACCCATACAAACATGCTTGTGTTAACCTGGCATAACACTAATCTTTATTACCTTCCCCTCAGTATCTTCTTTTATTTCTCTTCCTCTTCTAAGTTTCTTTGCATGTTGGCTGGACTGTGATGATTGCATGACATGAAGATGCAGTTAGGGATACTTCCAGAGGTTGTGACTCTTGCTGAGTCCTCATGGCTGCTCTTCAAAGTGCTATCAAAGCTCTCTTGGCTGGATGGTCTAAACAGTCTGATCCTCTGAGATTAGTAAACATCAATCATTATTTGTCATCAGTGCGTGTCCTCGTAAGTGGGCTTCCTCTGTGAGGCTGGGACTCCACACTAAAAATTCACTGACCTTCTTTCAGCATCCCTGCCCCTGTTACCTCATTTCTGTCTTTCTGTAGTATGTGTTCCCTAAATTTTGCCAACTGAACTTCAGTCCTCTAAAGGTAAGGTTAGTTTTTATGCCAAGCTAAAAAATATTCTGCTGTCCAAAGGAGTAATCTCACCATCTCTGAGGCCCTTATCAGACCTCTTCCTTTTAAGTTAGGATCATAAAACACACTCTTTCAGACTAAAGCTCTTCAATTCCTACTTTGGATGCTTAAGTCTGACTTTCAAAAATGCTGAGTGTGCTACAGCGCCTGTTTAAACTCGGATGCAGCAGAGCCTGGCTGTGGTGTGTAACGAGCCACCTAGAAAGAAAAAAAACACAGACACAGCTTTGGGTTATTTAAAACGCCTTGCTTGGCTGAGCAACAGTGTGGCTGGATATGCCAAGACCTGTTAATTTATATCTACTCCGCTCATCTGTTAAAGTAATAGGAATAACAGAAAACATTAGATTTATATGATCACCAGACATAAAATTTTCACCCTGGCTGGATGTTAACCCTGGCACCAGCCACCTCACCCAGTGCAAGAGCAACCCAGTGTCCTCAGTATCTGAGGAGATGTCAACACTCACCATATCCATGTGCAAACTGTCCTTTGCTGGGAGGGTTTATCTGTAATGTGTAATCCCAACCAGTGGATATGTTTGCATTAATAATGATGTATCATCCTGGGCTTTCCCCTCCTGTCCTCTCCCACCCCTCCCCGCTTCAGGAAATCTGTAATCTTTCAGAGACTGAAAGGGTTCTTGCTAGAAGATAGGTTTAGGTAGGAAAGAAAATGAGGTAAAACTGACAGAAATCTAGCTGCAAGAAAATCCTGCTGTGGTGTTTCTGTTTGGGTTTTTTAAATCTCATGTAGGTACAGTTTATACTTCAGCATGATTCAGGATTATACTCTTACATCTCAAGAGTACAGAAATGTTAGCAAAATAGGGGCTTGTGTTCTATTTGGCCTCTATATCCAAGGGTCTTGAAAAAACACTCAACCTCTTTTTTTACAAAGAGAACATTCTTCAGAAGCAAACAAACCTTTAAACCTATCCTCTTTCTCTGGAGCTTTCACTTGAAACACTGAGTCTAAATATCATCAGTGGTGTGACCATTTTTGTGCAGCTCCTTAACTGGCACCAGGAGGGCCAGGGCTGTGGTGGTGAAGTTTTGGCAGCCACATGAGGCTTGAAAGCCTGTGGGGTAGGAAGAACAGCGTGGAATATTTTAGACTAGAGATGAGCATACAATTTTTAAATAAGCTTGGGTTTTGGTTCTTGTTTTCTTTCTTACTAAAATACTCTTAATGGCTTCATTCATTGAAATTCTAATTGGTTTAGGAACATTTTCCATGCTGACTTTTCATTATGCAGCAGAGAAGAATACATTCAGAGGTTATTTTGGGGACTTAAAGGGTTAGAAAGAACCTGAACTGCTAGTTCCCACTGGTTTATTCTGCAAATAACCCTTTTCTCCCTGTCCCTGTAAAATTATGTTGGTTTTTTACATTATGAGTTACAACCTCATAACAATTTTGAGTATTTAAACGTTAGGAAGTGTCATAGTTGAGAGATGAGATGGTAGAACATTAGTTTGTTTCATTGCTGAGCAACCATTATAGTGCTGTTTTTAATTATACCGTCACATATGTTGGTCATCTTATTGTTTAATTTCAGGTCCCTGTTCCAAAACGTGAGGTCAAGAGATCTTTGGAGCCAAATGCCTTGCCACCAGATTTCATTTAAAACGCAAGTTGCAAAAAAGTCAATGTAGATTAAATTGATGTTTACAATGAAGCATCTAAAAGAACTTCATGAGAAAGAAAGAATTAGGTAGCTTAGGACAGGTATAAGATAGGAGTAGAGCACATGGAAAACATGGGCTAAACTCTTTTCCTAGCAGGCCAGTGAGGTAGTCATCCTGTCTTGCTAAATTCTACACTGAAGTAGTACATTGGGTATGTCTTTCGGGGAGGTATCTTGACTTCTACTCCAACTCCCCAGGTACAGCAGCTATTAGTGGAAACGTTGACAATATCCTAAATCCATGAGGAGAACAAAAAAATGGGAACCACCAATGTCAGTGTGTTTTTTTTTTTTTTTTCCCAAAAACTGGGTCATAGCAAGTATTTCTGGGAAACTTCCTTGCTCACAGTAAGTGAAAATCAGCGCAAAAACTTCTGCAGGGCTGCAGGGCAAGGCAATTTTCATAAGTTGTCATTTCTAAAAATGAGTAAAAAATATTTAAATTCTGTTTTAAGGGAATAGTGTAAAATCATTATTTATTTAATTTAGCAAATCTAATGCAGAGGAAATAGACAGGCCTAGATAGATACTGGTTTTTCCTTGCTTACTTTTTTCCCTCTATACCCCTCTTTCTTTGCCCCTGTTAAAAATAGTCAGTGTACACAGACCACGCATAAATTTGCCTTTCTGACATCAAAGGGTCTGGTTCTGCTGCTGAGGCCATCTATAAGATTATACTGACCAGAACATAGCAGGCTCATGCCAGACACTTGACCCTGCAAGGCAGTCCCAGGCCAGGCTGGATCTGAACCCAGCTCAGAGTATTCAAACACCGCCATTCGCAGCCAGCGCGCGGCCGAACAGACGCGCATTGTTGTCACAATTGGAACCACATGCTGAGTAATGGAACAGAGGTGCAACTTTCCTGAGAATGTGCGGACAGTTGGAAAGGGGAATGTATTTTTTCATTTATGTCTGCGCGTCTCAGGGCTCCCTTACTTTGTTTTCTTAGTGAAACTCAGACAGATCAGACACGTAGGATTAATGGAGCTGGGCACTGACAGACCAGCTCTGTTCCAGCTGCAGTGACTGTGGAAGAATTGGATCTGGACCCTCTTAACCAGTCCTCCAAGAGTAAGATTTCAGTTACCATGACCAGTCACCAAGGACTATTTTATTTTAACCCATGTCAAATCTGAGCTTACCTATGGGGCTAAACCACAGCCTGCTGAGCCAAGTGTATCCGAATGCAAACTCGTTTCACTGGCTGTTTGTTACTGTTTGGAAAATTCAGCCACATACAGTATGGAACAATCTCCACCAAATGAAACTTCTCAGGCCTCGTTGCATGTGAAATACTGCATGCTGCCTCCTCCCAGCTTGCAGCCAGTGCATCGGTTCCTGTTTATTAGAAAATGAAATGAAAGCAAGATAAAAACATTTGGACAATGTTCTCAAGCACATGGCATTGTCCTGTGCAGGGCCAGGAGTTGGACTTCGTTGAACTTTGTGGGCTCCTTCCAACTCAGGATACTCTCTGATTGTCTGATTTTGTCCTAGAAATAATAGAATTTTCTCTTTGGGATAAACAAGATGAAATTACAGATTTTATGCTTTGACTGCCCTTCACTCTGTAAACCAAAAGGGTTTGTGAGGGACGTAAACTTGTGTTTACTTGGGATACTTCCAGTTGGTGACTTTAAGTCCATAGCCATCTCCTTCTTGGCATTAGTAACAAAATCAGGCTTCTTCTGAATTGAGATCACTTCTTTGTATCCAGAAAAACATTTCTAAACTTCTTTTCCTTTGTGGGTAATGCAAGTACAATAATGGTGATCACGATTGTGATGGGGAATAGACAGTGAGGAAGTTCTCCTTCAATCTGTTGATGCATGCTCTAAAGTAGCAAGAAAGTCAAGCGAAAAGGAAGCAAGAGAGTAACAACATTTGAAGTGTTCTTGACAATAATCACACGTGTCTCAGCTGCCCATGGTGTGGCCAAACAGCAGGCAGGGTGAGCAACCTTGGGATGCATTTTCTCCTCACAGAGGGAACCATGCAAACTGTTGAAACAGTGTTTTGTGTGCCTGTGGCTTTTCGTATTTTTGTTATTCTGTGTCTGTGAATAGAAATAGGTTCCAGTGATGGGGTAGCTCCACTGGCTGTTGACTGAAAGCAAACAACCCACCCTTGTACCATGCAGTACAGAGTTCAAAGACACCTGGCAACCCATAGGTGAACAAGGTTGTCTGTGTGCCTGCCCCTCCTTGCCCTCGCAAAGCTGTGCCACCCCCTTTTCCCTGCAGTTCTCTGGGCGCTGGCAATTGCCTCCTCCTCGTCCCTCAAACCCAGAGAGAGGGTAAAGGGAGCTTTGCAGGGGGTGTGCTCTGAATTCTAACAAGGTTCTGGGGAATCTGATGTGTCAGCGCATTGAAAAGTCTTGGCATTTGGCTCATGTTGCTTGAACCATCGACGTCCTCTCTGGGTAGGGCACGGCTGCTTTTTGAAATAGTGATCACAGAGCGTGGGCAGCAGCACTCCTCTCTTGCATAAGCTCCTCTGAGTTTAGACTCAGAGGGGAACTTTCTCATCTTGAAAGTTCAGAATAACTGTTACTTTTTTGGTTTTGTTTTAATATTGTTACGAGGACACAAAGAACATAGCACACCATCCTTCTGTGCTGCAAGGAGAAATCTGCCCCCTGCAAGAGGAATATACACATATACATAAATGAAATTTTCTCTGCACTTGTAAAAGCATACATGCCCTGAGTGATTAGTAAAAATGGATTTGGTTTTGTGATCTCAGATCTCTTATATGTGAATCATACTTGGTTTTTTTCATTCTCCTGATTTTGATTTAATAGGTTTTTATGTGCCTGATAAGCCATTCCTTTGCCATTATGTTTGGTACTATGGAATGGAAAAGTCCTATAGGAAAAAAGGAAAAAAAGCTGAAGTGCCCTGATGGAAACACACTAAATAAACCACCACTACAGGTTTGCAGCCTACA
>VYZR01069454.1:14029-28816 GCA_013400675.1 Oxylabes madagascariensis
CCACCAAAGCTCCCCAACTCATTGGGTTATTCAGTTCCCACAAATTAGTATTTACAAAGAATAGTTTCCTTTTGGACTTCTCAACGATTTTTTTTTTTAATTCAGCATCTCTCAACCACAACTAGGACTCTCAAAAACTGACAATATCAGAAATTAGTGGTATTTTTTGGAAAACTATTCCCCGAGCCATAGGTTGTGACATTTCTGTTTGCAAAGCCTTTCTGTCTACATCATGTGCCATTTCTAGGAGTTGTATTAGATTAATATTGCTTTCAAACTGAACCTACTTTTGGAAAACTTTCCCGTGAACCTTGTTCCTTGAAATCCCATCTCATCTCAGCCTCAGGTTCATCTTCTGTGCTTTGTATTGTTCATTCACACATTTCCACTGACATTTTAGGCTCTGTCAAAAGTGAAGGGTTGTGGAACACCTAGTTGTTTTCATTAACGTTGGTATATTATTGCCTTGGCCATGCTGGTGACCTGCAGAGTCTGATNTTGTCCTGGGGCAGAAGATTATTTATATATTTTTACCTAGAAAAGAGACAAGGACACAACTTCATTGGTTAAAAATAAATAAATAAGTAACAATAATGAACTAATATAGTGAACACACCACATGCATATATGGCATATACACTGCATAGGGAAAAGAAGCAAATAATTACATTTTAAAACCAAAGTGTTGCTAGAATCTTTACTTTGTTATTTGTGCTTAAAGGTGTTTTTATTTCAAAATTCTAGGGTCCTGTTATTAGCAAAAAAGTATTCACAACCCAACAATATAAAAATCGTGCGCTTTGCTATTTGACAAGGTTTACATATCTGGGGTCACTCCATCCTCCTGGATTCACTCTACTAGTCAGACTTCCAGGATACACTCAGGTGTAACAACCAGTATGTAACAACCAGATGATAGCACTACCTATTAATTCCAGAGTGCTTCATAAATTAGATTTTGTAATCTGTTTGCTTTTACCTTTTAATGTCCTTGGCATCCAATGCACCATCATATTAGTTTTTAATCTGGATGACATAAACTACAAATGCTCAGATGTTCCTGATCACCTAAACAATGAGAAAATAGAAATACCCATTCAAACTTCTGGAAATGAAATTGTAAGAGTCGCAAATTTCTGAGAAGTTCTGGCGCAATCTGAGGATGTGTTTAGCTAGTGCAGGCCACCGTGCATCCCCACAGAGGGATGTTCCCTCTGCAGGTGGTCAGCTCAGGAAAGGTTGTGCAGCGGTTGCAGAAACCCAGACACCCATTCCCACGACAGAGCGTTTTTTTTGTGCTCCTTGTACCCTAATGCAATTGGAGCTAAATTTGCAGCCTGCAAATAGCTTCTCCTGAGAGAACCGGATTTGGGGGGCTGTGCAAAGCTTTTCCTTTATAAGGGTATTTGTTGTTAATTGAAATAAGCAAATGCTCTAAATCTTTAATTAGTTCCTTCTTTTCACGTTTGTTTGTGGAATCACAATAAATATTTGGGGTTCTGGATTGCTTTTGCCCACCATTATCCCCTATCATGGCCCATCATATAGCTGACTATATGTGAAAACTTACCAAGAGACCAAACAAAGAACTATAAATCTTTCTAGCTCATGGTAATCTCATGCATTCCTGGCTCCCAGCTGATCTATCAAGAGGTCATTTGGTTGAAAGCCAACTTGCCAGGCCTCTTTCTCTTGTCACTATTTTAATTTCCTCTTTTGCTTGCTTTATTCTCAGTACTGGTACATTTTAAAAGAAATAGCATTTGCATCTTTACAAGGAATGCCATTTTAAATAAGACATTCTTGGGCAACAACAAAAAAGACCCTCTGTCTCTGATGATGTGCCTTGACAACTTGGTTTTAGTGTTTAGGAACACATACCACTTTGTTCAATTCTGTAGAAGCAGATAGTTTTAGACTACTATTTAATACTACCCCAAGGAAAAGAAAAAAAAAAAAAAAAAGGGAAGAAGAAGAAAAAGGAAAAAAAAAAAAAGCAAAGGGAACATAAATCATTGGCTACTTATCCAAAGCCTGGATACTTACTGTAGGCAGCAGTCTTCTCCCTGTCTGATGGCAGAAGTATTTTAAACACACAAGCAATATCTTCTCTTGCAGATTTGTGTATAGTCTGACACACAGAGAATCACTCAGGGTGGGGGCAGCAGTCTTCCAATATTGCAAAGGACAAACCTCTTGCCTGGCTGGTTTTCCTTTAGCTTTTATAAGTGAGAAGCACATCTTGGCCATGATTGATCTAACAGTCTGGTTTTGGCTTTCTAGTCCTTGGTCTCTTTCCCAAGCTGGCTGTTGACAGACTATGGAGTATTACACATGGGTTTTAATCTTCAGGAAACATAAAGCATATGTAGCTGGCTCCAAATCACCAGTTCTCCCATACCACAGAAAAGGAAAGATGGGGTTTAGGGGAAGGGCTAGAGTACAGAGGGGTGGATACAGTGGAAGCCTACAGAATATTCCCTATAACCCCAGCCACTGCCATGGTCCCACTGAGACTGAGACAACTAAAATTACTTGACCAATGTTTCAGCTATTTGAAGCTAGGGCAGGAGCTGCTTGGTCTCTACAAATATCAGAAAGATATCAAAAACTCAGCATAGTGTTGTTTCTTCCTCTCTTCAACTGCAAGCATTTCCCTTCACCCTCAGCTGGTGCATTCAATCTAATATCATGTTTCATTCTTACCTGAGATGCATTTGGGAATCAAAACAGTCCTTCAGGCAGAAAAAAAAAGGAAAACTTTTCTGCAGATGATGTCACTTTTTTCTCTCCTCTCTCAGCATTTGTTCCTGTTGCTGTTCTTTGTGGTGAAGGAAAAAAGCCCAAAGAACTCATTTGATTTGCTGCCAGCCAGAGGATGGCAATTTGATCACATTCAACCCGAAGTTTGGGTGATGTGAGTTGAATCCTGTCCCAGATTCTGCAGCTCAGCCCTTTTCTAGACTAAAACTCTCTCCAGCCAACAGTACCACAGCCCAGGGTCAGTAGCACCACCAGACCAGCAAAGACCACTGCCGCCTCCCTTGACAGGCTCACAAAACAGAGACTTTTTAGCAAGTTACTTAGGAATTTCCCTGTATCTAGGCCAGCCTTTGACAGAAGAATTGCCTGTGGATATTTGCATCGGTCACAACACATTCCACAACATAATCCAGCAACTGGCCCAGACTTTCTGTAATTAGACCAGAGTAATCCTGGCTCCTGCAAAAATCCATCTTCTTTCTCCTTCAGCAACTCAACAGGTGAGGAATAACCTCACTGATCCAGTTATGCCTCTGTCCTACTGTTATTTGATATTTAGGGAGGGGGAGAGGGGAAATGTCAATAGTTTATAAGGGCATTCCAGGAAGAAGAAGCCAGGAAAGAAGAGATTTGTGGGAGTGTCAGAGCACTGTCAGATCAACTACATGAAGGATAGGATTTCGTACCTCCATCCACCAAACACATCCTAAGACTTTTTCACACTCATATCTTTATATTATAGTATTATTGCTTTTTATAGTTTAATAAGTTTCCCCATTGTTGTGACATATGACAGCAGCACCTGTGTTGGTGGATGAAGCAAAGTGGGAACAATGCCTTGTTTTCTGTAACAAATACCTGTCAATTCCAGATTGACAATTTCTACTTAAGATAATTTACAAAAGGAAAGGTAAAACACCCTCTCCTGGGGTATTATGAAAAGAAATAACGAAACATTTGATGTATGCTTTTACAAATGGAACAAAACCTAAAGCTTTATATTAACAGCATAAAAGAAAATAATAGAATGAAAAAAAATTTACATGTGACCTGATTGACAGTTGCTACCAAAAAAAAAATATTATATCTATGCATATATTCTTATCTATAAAACAAATGTATTCATCTGGAATCTGGGTGAAAATCTTTTTCTTTCTCTTCTGAACTGACCTAAAGGAGCCACATACTACTCCAAAAACCATGATCTGTAGGTGATGAAAGTGGCTTTGGCCTCCAGGACCAAGCTGTTACTGATTCACTCACTCATTGAACACAAGGCCATACATGTGGTTTCTATCAGTGCAGCCAGTATGTTTATAGCATTTACCAGAGCAGAGTAAAAGCTGTCATACAAAGAGCTGGATACGCTTCGGAAAGGGACTGCTTTAGCAGTGTCCTCCTTCTTTTCACTGCTTTTGGGGATTAGGTGATGGAGTTTGGCTTCCTCAGGGTGCTGACCACCCTCAACTGGACCCAAAGAAGGAAGACAGGGTGTCTTCCTCCAAACACCCTGTACTGTCTTGGGTAGCAGCGTGCAGAGGATGCTCTGAAAGAGAGAAGGAGCCCCCTTTCCCTGCTGCCATATGCGCTGCAGCGTGGCACGGCAGCCCCAGAGCCCACAGGAGCGCGCTGTGCCTAATGGACGCATTAACGGGAGGCCGCGCTTGCTGGAATACGGGCAGACAGACGGCGTGCTTCCAGAACGTATTCTCCTAAACACATCACTTCCCTATTTCCTACCTTCGGCAACTTGGAAAATGGGACTTCATTAATGTTATTCTAGACAAAGAGCAGCAGAGAAATGTAACGCTAAAAAAAGCCTATATTTTTAAATTGAGAGAGACCAATTACAAAAGCTATAAACACTTTAATCATTTCCCTGAACATGTGGAAATACATACATTGGGAACCTTTTTCATAGGAAATGCTGAAATCCTTTCCTTAATGGCACATTTTCTTAATAGCTTTACAGTTTCTCAGTTCATTTCAAAGGGCTGTTATTTGTTATGTGGACGTAAGTTTAGATTATGGTTTAGAATGCTGAGAGATGTTTGAAAGAATTATCTTGTGGATGGTGGCAGCTACTTTTGCGTTGCCTTCTGTTCTTGTTTTGAAATATATGGGGGTGGAGATATAAGGGGGTGGAATGTGTGTGTGCTAAATATTCCTCATAAAAATGTGGATGAAATCCTGTCCCAAGTCAAATCAAGAACATATCTGGTATTTCTTCATCTTCCAGATTTTATCCAGGTATTTTTACTTTATTAAGTACTAAAAGTTTATTAGAAAGCATGTATCTATTATTTGCAAGTAGGTTTTTTTTACCTTATACTATGAATCTTTGGTCTTTGGGGGCATAATGATGATATGTGCAAGACTGAAAGAAAAAATAAAGAACAAAATGTGTTGTATAAAAAGAAGTCATGACAGGGGCATTGCAGATGATGAAGTCAGAAAATTAGAAAACATTGATAATTTCTGGAAACAGAATACTCTTTCTAAAAGATTAAATGTGGGCTACATGAGTGTCTTAAAATAATGTGGAGGTCTTGGATGAAATCCCAGTCGTGTTGAACACAATGGGAATTTTCCTTTTCACTGTAACAAAATCAAGTCTTCACTTGCCCCTCACTTTAAAAGCATGTGGAGGAGCACCAGAATTTCTCCCTTGGACACAAATCTTGTCTGGTTTAGACATTTGCACTCCTTTCCCGTCCTGCACTCTGCTGCATGTCTTCCAGAGCTCCAAGCCTGAGTTCCTTCACTACTCAAATATCTCACAGAAGGGAATTCTCACCCTAAGTCAGAGACTGTACTGATTCCCCAAACGCCTAATTTATACAAATTGCATTGAATAACTATCAACACCCCTCTACCTTTGGTAACCAGCCCATTCCAGTGACTCTGAGCACTTACACAGACTTGGGAAATTCTGAAAGAAATTTTTGGGAGGTCCAGAAATAAACCTATGTTAAAATCCTCTTGTCCATATTTAATTCTTGTTTAAAACACTAGAGTATTTAGGGGTCTCTGGGAAAGGGAAATAACAGTGAAATAACAATGGCACATTTGATAGCTAAATCAGCCTCAGTGTCTGGATTTGCCCTTACTTCAAAGCAAGTAGGGATTGCTAACACAATGCCACACCATGCTTATGTGAAGTGAGAACTGCAGCTTCCTCAGAAGCCTCTGAGCTCAAGTGGGTGTCAGCCTTCACCATCCTCTGTTCTGGTTTCCATCTCACTGAAAGGAGAAGGGATATGATTGCCTGTGAATCCTAAATGTTTGTAGTTCTCAGCACTTTAAACATAACCTCTAAGACATTACTCCACTGTTACAGACATTTCGCTTCTGTTTGTTGATGCAAAGGAATACTCTGGGTCACTGATCTGATGTCTTCCATCACAAATCCAGGTACTGCACTAACACCTCTTCAAAATGACAAAGCAGGTTTGATGTGACCAGTGGGATACACCCTGTGAGGCATCACCAGTAGAGTAGAGTATCACCAGATAGTAGAGTTCAGCTGATGTGGACACAAATCCATTAAAAGTGTGGGGGGTTTCCCCCTTACTACTGTGTCTGATTTCACAAGCAACGCAGAGTTTTATTTGCTGAAACACTAAAATCTGTAACTTTAATATTTTCCCCCACCACCACACACACATACACTGGAAGTCCACCTGGCATTTGGAAGACAGCTACACACCCTCCATATAACATAGTATTGTGGAAGACTATATCCCATTGTTTTTTTTGTTTTGATCAAAGTCTCACATTATCAATTCTACTTGCAGACTACTGTCCTTGCGGGACTTAATCTAAGCAGAGGTAGTGGCAAATTGCCTCCCCATCTGCATCGTGGATTGTTTCTTGCCTCATGCAGGCTTTCCACATGCACAGTCGTCTCGATTACAGTGTTGACAGGGCAAACATTACCCAAAAATTTTAGGATAATTCATATAATTTGTGCAATTAATCTGTGGTTTACACAGTCCACAAAAGTGTTGGAATGGTCTAACTTGTTGGAGGATAAATTCCCCAAACGTCAACCTCTAAAGAACATACTCAAACAATGACGTTGTTCTTTGTCTCTGGGGGTGAAGACTGAGCCTGGAAACCAGATGTCCACCATGCTCTACACCCAGAGAAAAAGAAGGCATGTGCTTGTGTGAGTATTTGCCCAAGCATGTATGGGGGGGGGGGAGAGAGGGAGAGAGAAAACCTTGGAAAGGAAGAAATCCTCCTGTCTTTTGACAAAAAAAAATAATTTTGAGGGTGTGCCTCACATTGAATAAAGCACGCTTAAAATATGGTAAATTTGCCTTCCCATTTAGCACAAATCATTCCTGTATTTTAATCCCAACCTGTATAGTAGGATATTTCAATGACTTTTCTTAGCTGTTTGAAACAAGCTGGGAGGTCTGCAATATTTCATGTTGTAGCTCTTCCCAATAAATTTGAAGTTGTATTGCACATTGCAGCTTTGTGTTGCTCTTCTTAACAATTGTAACTAGTGCAATATGAACTACTTCAAAACAATGTGTAAATGGTGCCTGAAGAGCCAAAAGTTTCCTCTTAGGCATTCAGAAAGCCTGGGATTTTCTGTGAAAATTTGTGACTGGAGCTGCATGCAACTCATGGAGAAGTTACGGGGATTTCTCAACAGTGATTTGATGGATACCACTTGGAGAGAGAAGGGGAATGGATGTGGGATGGGGGAAGGTTCTCATGCCATCCTGCCCTGGGGCAGCAATACCAGTCATAGTTTGGTGGATGAAAGCCTGTGCAAGACAATTGAGCATTAAATGTTTGTATGAACACTAATGCCCATGCTCAGTCTTCCTCTCAAAGTTGAGGAGAGGACCTGGCATCTTCCAGGAAATAACTGGCATAACTACTTCTACCAGATTCAACAAATTTATGCTTCCTACCTGAGGAATGATGAAAAGCAGAAGGACATTTATGCAAAAAAAGGAATGTGCACCACTCACGTGGTAAGATCGAATAAGTGATTGGACTCTCAGGAGGGCCTGTAGCTCTGGGACTTCAGTGAACATCTAGAAATTCTGTGCACAGCCCAGAGACAACTTTATCAATAAACAAGAGCAGAACACAGAGCTGCTCATGTCCAAGAAATCTCCATACCCATCAATAAGATTGGATAGCTTTATTGCTTTCATTAGCCAGTGTCAGATTTTTATGCCAGCTGAGGCAGAGGTACAGAAAGGATTGGCTTCCTTAAGATATAGTGCTCATGTGATTAGCCTTTCCACCCAGCCCAGCTCATGATGCCATATGTACTCACATGACTGTCTTATAGTACTGCTCAGACACCACAAAACCTGTAATTTATTTCTTCCCCCTAATGTCTCTAAAAGGCTGGGAAGTGCCATTACACCCATCTCACAAATAAGGAAAAAAAAATCACTGAGAAGCTCAGCAGAGAGGATCACCCCAGAAATTCACCCAGGATGAAAGAGGGTGCTAGAGTCCCTCCTAGACTGGCCTATTTCTTCTTGACATTTGTGTGTGATTTGCTAATATTCTCAGAAGCGCAGATGTTACAACAGCCTTCCCTCCCACCAGTTCGCAAGCATGCTGGGAGGCCCTTCCACTTTGAAGGTTTCAGGTCACATTTAGCCTAAATACATCTTTCTGCAATCAAACAGAGAAACACCTGTCAGTTTTGGGGAGCACACTTCAGTTTTAGGAGGTGAGGGACACTGAATATGGAGAGAAGAACAAAAGAACATCTGCTGGTGCTCGCCCCAAGGGCAGGAGATCAAAGATCACCCTTTTTCAAAGGTGGTCATACTGTCCAGGAACATAAAACAAAAGACAAACTGTGATTGATAAGTAGATTCTATCACTCCATAGGCCCCTAACAACAGAGAAAATATTTATTTATATTTTCTATATCCCTTTACCTATTGCTTCTTTCTTCTCTCAGCCCCTGTCTTTTGACTTTGGCTTGTTTATTATTCTTTTTCACTACTGCATTCCTTACACTCTGGATTCTGGTTTAGGTTCAAATTTTTGTTTTACTGGAAATGCAACATCCTGGTGAAATTAAAACTCAAACTGGATTTAGAGTGCTGGTTAATTTGAGCTCCGGCGTCCCTGATGTTGGTTAGATGCTCTGAACATTGTAAAATCTAACAATATTTTTTGCCTAAAAAAGATCCATTAATATAATGCTAGAAAGGAGATGTACTGAGAGCCACTGGAAGCCAAAAGAAAGCTGAGTAAATTTTGCAAAAGTGCTTATTCTCCCCTCAATTCCCACCCTTTCCCTGGGCTTTAGGCACTGCAGAACATGTGGAAGGCCCTCGTAACACTAGGAAATGCTATACAGTTGTGGTTTCACAGAACAAAACAAATTGTCTTACCTCCTCTAATATTTAATCCAGATTTGTAGTTTCCCAGTGCGCCACTGTAAAATCACCCAGTGTGGCGGGGCCCTTCGATAGCGCAGGAGTGCCAAGTCTCAAGGTGGCTGAGCCGAGGGTTATGTTTCAATTTGGCAGTGTAACACCGTTTCCATAGACAAATTAACATTGTTTCATTTCATTTTGACACCATAATGTCTTTTCCATAGACCTGCACTGACATTGTCGTGAAATCATTGCATCCCAATCAAGTGAATGGGAAATTAGCACCACGACACAAAACATACAGAGAAAGTAACCACATCTTAGTTTATTTGTCAAACTGAAGTACCTCACCCACCTTCAAACGCATTTTCTGAAGCACCAGAAGACTCAAGTGCAGGATTCAACACAAATAAAGCATAGCCTGCTAAATATGTACCTTTCATTCAAAATTTAGGAAAGCTGCTACAAACTGTTGGTCCTTACTGCAGGCTCTGCACATTAGGGCTGTCCTGGTTTAGGGCAAATTTAGGAGGAAACTTCCAAAGGGGTCCCTCCAGAAGGGCTCATGCCCTCCTTCTCTCCCTGTCTTCTTCCCTCTCTCAGCATTTCTCTTTGGTGTTTGCATCTGAGCTGAGGGTTTGTAGTTCCAAAGAATCAGTGCAATCTCTCTGTCCCTCAGCTGCCAGCGTGCTAAGCTGCAGCGGGTGCTGGGAAACTTTGCTGTTAGCATTTTGGTGGGATTTGAAATGGAAATCATCTTGGGATTTCCATGGTTTGAGCTTGAGGACTTTGGTAATAATGCTACTATTGAGAGCTAAATTTGGAACCACAAAAATCTGTTTATATGAGAAACATCCTGTTTACTTTAACATAAAGAATAAGCAAGAAAGGGGAAAAAACCCCAGTTGCCCAAATCACAGGTTTCTTAAACTTTTTGCTCTCAGACACATCCTAACAATAGCAATCACATCCATCTTCTGGTCTAAGCATATTAAAAGGGTCACATATCCAATATTCCTCTATGCCAATGATAGTGCTAGAATATCAACCTACATAACAATTTTACTTTCTCTTCATCCATTCATACATATACACAAATATTAAAATAAGTCAAGGTTGCACAGCAAGCTCTCAAAAATGTCCGAATCTGCCTCTCTCATGCATATCATCCACTATTACTCCACTCTTGATATCGGCCACCTTTTTCTTTTGTGCCAGTCCACAGTAGACCTTTCCCAACTCACAGTATGTGCTCTCTCCTCATTTCCCCTCCCAAGCCCTTACCAATGCCCCACTGCTTCCCACAACTCTGTCTTGCACAACCCATCCATCCAATCTGACGGAGGAAGCATCTCTACTGCCCTGGGCTCTGCTTCTGTAACATTATCAGGTGTAAGCACTGGGTAAAAAAGAATTGGTTGTATTTTGCCACAACTGTGTATTTTGGGTTTTTGGAACGAAAATTGTCTGTACCACTTCCCAAACTCTGAGATTACAATCCTACCAGCAGGACTTTGGTTCAGTAAGGAGAAGCTTTCAAATAAGGGGAAGGCAGTACTTTTAAAAGTGGTGGTGATCTACGTCTTGTGTATCAGCTCACACCTCGTGCTCTCTTTTGAGCTGATGGGACCATAAACATCAGCTTTTAACACTCATTCACCCCATCTGTGGACCCCTGCCAACAAGGTACCCCTGAGCAGAGTTCAGCCAAGATGATGCCTATGTGGGACTGTACCATAATCCTCCCCCTGCATCCTGGTCTCAGGCACTTTTGTTTGCTTGTACTTGTGGAAAGGGAAGAAACAAGCAAAAAATAAAGGCAAAAGGTTAAAAAAAAATTAATTTCCACATTCAACAACAAAGCAATTTTCTTTCACTCCTACCATCTCAATCTAGTCCATTCCACATATGGAGAAAGTGAATTAGATTGAGCCAAATTCACTCTTTTATAAATCATCTAGGCACTGCCTTTCAATTTTCAGTGTCTTTTCCTCTTTGATGTGTTCATATAGTTTCCACTTACACTAGGCAAGAATCTCAGATATTCATGAAGAAGCAGCTGGGCCAACTCGCCTGTCACTTCACTCTCTTTCACACTGCCCTGACATCATGAAGCAGATGAACTCTTGTGGGTATCACCCTCTGGATTATTTCTCTTGCCTGATGGGAACCCTCTGTTGTCATCAGGCTGTTGGCCATAGCACTGACTTGGGAGGTGTTTGCCTCTTCCCAGCTGGCATCAAATTACTGAAACAGCCTCAGGTTTTCTAGAATAAGAAGGGGTTCAGGATTAAACTCCTGCCCTGTTTGTAAAGACTGTAACCAGAATTGCATTTCTCACATTCATCACACCCCTAGGGTGAGCACTCAGGAGCCAGGTCGTGTCACGCTGTGGAGATTCGTCCATCCCAAATGCCAGCCCCTGGCTCACGGTGCTGCCTGGGTGTCTGGGACCACCTAGCTGAGCAGCCCCATAGCAAAAAATGTGAGCATGTTCCTCTCACTCCAAGCAGAAACCCCTTGAAAGGCAACCTCTGACCTTCTGGAACTATACTTGCACTCTCAATCACTTTTGCAGACAGAAACACGGTCTATACTGGTCTGTGGGCCATTTTACCTCTCTACAGTCTTTTTATGCAGTTCTAAGTGGCCAGAATAGGTGGACGGATCTTCCTTCCAGTCCTTGCCCTGACTGCTGTGTGCTAGTTTTTTCAAAGTATTAGGTGAGACACCAATTAGGGCTCTAACTATAATTTCCAAATCTTCATTCCTTCACCTTAGCAGAATCACTCTTAGTTATACTATATTCTAGCTCCTTTGCATGGAGAATAAAACACAAAAATCCAGTTTGGCATTTGTGATTGTTTTGAATTGCCTTTCCAGCATTTTTTAGTCTCAAGTTTATGCTTATTCAAATTCTAGTTAGTCTGTTTATCAAAATCCTATGTGGAAAATACGCTAATTGGCAGAGAAGCTCTTTTTTCAGTGTCAGCTTGCTCACACTGGATTCCTTACAAATGGAGCTGTAGTTTACTTTACAGGATACCTCCCAGCCCACAACTTCCTCAGGTATCTGATGCAAACCAACATGAGCACTCAGCTGACATCCTCCTGGGCTCAAGCAGATTCCTGGGGTGAAATCACACCGTGACAAGTGCCCTGAAGAGATTACTAAGGAGGAAGCTTCTCAGAACAAGGTTGTAAGTCAACACATTGCTTTTGTTTTAAAAAAAATCTAACAGAAAGTTGCCACATTGATATAACTCTTCCAAATATTGGCACTGTCTGTTCTTCAGGACCTGTGCTGTTATTGTGTCGTTTGGTTGGTAGCCTGCCTGTGGAAGGACAGAGAAAGCGAAATAGAGAAAAGCAAAAAAACCCTCCTAACTTAGGAATCATTTCAAGGCCTGAGATGTGGACAGGTTTGCTGAAAGATATCTTGGAACTGTACAAGGTAAACATGGTCTAAATCACCTGCTTTGGGAAGATAAGTACCACGAGTTCTCTAAGCTAAATGTACACTGCTGAAATTTGATTGAAAACTTTGCGATGTGAAGACTGAAAATCACAAGAAGGAGGCAGGCAGCGTTTAATCTCCTGTTGGATGACAATTCAAGATAGACTGATAGAGATACCTGCTGCCTGATAAACCAGTCAATATTGCAGATGGAAGATACTTGCAGGAAACAGACACTGCAAAGAGGGAAAAATTCTTGGTATTTTTATATTTTCATCCTGTTCTCGGCTCCCTGCTAAGCAGGATGAGACTTGTATTTTTTGCTGTTAAGTTATTGCACTTCAAATGCTGTGAGCAACTCAATTTCTTTCCAAGGGTATGTTGCTTAAGTTAAAGTAACATGTACAAAATGTATGCATGAAATCCAAGGAATTCTAAATGCCTGGAAAGTACAGGATGATAGAAAACAAAGGTGACAGATCCAGCCACTATCCTGTACTAATTTTTTATCTTGTCTATTACAGAAGAATTATTTGCCCACTAAGCCACTACAAACTCAATGGTGGTGTTTAGTATAAGCAGCGGGTCTTTCAAACAAGGTTACCTGGGTATGAGACCAGGAAGGAAAACACATGAAATTTTAAAAAGCATGAGGGAATCACAGACAAGCAGAAAACACTATTTACACATCTATTGGAAAGGACTTGGTCAAGTCACTATATACATATTCTCACCGCAACACTTCAGACTTTGTATGCACCAATCCTTCGCGTTATGTTTATTACGAGATCTAAGACAGCAGGCTTTCTAGCAGCTCTCTGCTGCTGCTGTCTTACTATGATTTTCCTATCTTTTAATTAAAAGTATATTTCACAGCCAAGCCAAATGTTCCATAATAACAAGAAGGAAATGCAGAGAAACAGCAAGGAAAACTTTTGACCTACTGTGGACTGAACATACTTCTGCTTGCCATGCAACGAGACTAAATCATCGCATCTGCTGCTGACGGACATTCATCATTATTTCTTCCCAAACTGAAGGCATATTTCATTTTCCTGAAGCCTGGATTTTCTCCAAGTTTTGCAGGGAAATGTTGCTGCCATTGGAGCTTATTGCTGTGTGTCACCACCTGCTGGCAAACATCAGCTGAGGGTTTCTGTCTTGATTGTGCAGCTGAAACAGTGTAGACAAGGACTTTTATCTTCCTTGATAGAAACAGATAGGTGGCCACAAACAGAACATATGTTATTTAAACAGATTTTTGGTCTTGAATGCATATATTCAGACCAAGCCTGTTTGTATAACATGGAGTCCGGGTCCTGCAAACCATTACTCAGGTAACTAGCTCTTAATACACGAGAAAAGGTGCAATTGCATAGAAAAGGTTATCATTATGGGAAAATGTTCACAGACAAACTAGAGCAGAAAAATAATTAACTAAAAAATTAAATATATATGGCAAATACTGCTGCAATATTTAATTAAAAATAACATAGAGTGAAAATTTACAATAACCTTCTAGGGACAGTCTCAGGTTTAAATTTCCTGATCTGTGCTATTTATTTTACAGGCATAATGATTGGAGTTTGGGCTTTTCTCTTTTTTTTTCCCCACAGATTTTTTAAGAAAACAGACCTTTGAATATGAAAGTGTATTTTGAAGCATATAATATTTATTCTATCCACTCTAATAAGTAAAAGTGCGTTGCAGTGTGGGCTCTAATGCTGATAATTCATATCATTTATCTGATAGATCAGGAGCCATTACGGCCTGTTGTGTAAATTCATATTTTGGCACTCTTTAAAAAGTGGATTATTATTGACCCAATAGACCGTAACAGCTCCAAAGAAGCCATTACTGTCTATTGTGTAAGTCCTTCATGGCGCATGTTTTATTGACCCTTTGGAGCCATCATGGTCTGTCTTGTCAATCCGGATGCCATACGAGCGTATTAAGGCTGCCTGCGTAATATCCGCACAGCGTTGTAGCCGCCTTATTGATGCGCGTCCCTACAAAATTACATTTTGAGCCACGTCATCCAACTGGTTTCCTTCTCAGCTTCCAAAACACCTATCGTTCTGATTCGCATCCTGAACTAGAGACAAGGGCCACAAAAATCGCCGGAACATAATTAAGCCATTACTCTTCTTTCCTTTCAAAAAAAAAAAAAAAAAAAAGGAGAACATCAGG
>VYZR01069454.1:38454-58324 GCA_013400675.1 Oxylabes madagascariensis
AAAAAAAAAAAAAAAAAAAAAAAAAAAAAAAAAAAAAAAAAAAAAAAAAAAAAAAAACCAACCATAACAAAATAAAACAAAAACCCAAAAACAACAACAAAAACCCCAACAACAACAACAACAGGAACAAAACACATTAAAAAAATCAACTAAAAATATTACAAAAGAAAAATAAAGAAAAATAAAGAAAAAATAAAGAAAAAAGTAAAATTATAGAGGAAAGGAAAGGAAAGGAAAGGAAAGGAAAGGAAAGGAAAGGAAAGGAAAGGAAAGGAAAGGAAAGGAAAGGAAAGGAAAGGANCGCCGCCGGGACTGTCCCCGCCGCTGCCGGCCCTGCCCGCCCGCCCGACCCGCGGGGCCGTGAGGCGGCGGCCGGGACACGGCCTGGGCCGCCCCTCGGCCGCCCCTCTCGGCACAGGCACAGCCGGGCTCTCCGAGTGCCCCGCAGAGGAGCCCGCTTCTTCCTCTTGGGAGATAAATGAGTGTGGGAGACAGAACTTGCCTTAAACTAACTCTGGGTGCTCCCGGGGAAGACATCTGCCTTTACGCTCCGTTTTGGGCGGCTGCGGGCAGGGGAGCCCGCGTGGAGATTTGCCGGAGTGCTGCTCTCCCCTGTGTCAGCAGGCCGGGGAAGGGAAGGGTTCTCCTTCCACAGCCCTGGCTCCTGACAGCAGCCTCCTTTGGACCCAAAGTGCCAGAGGAAGGAGCCGAGCAGAGCGCGCTCCAGCCGGTGCCCGTGCGTTTCTGGGTCAGACATCCTCGCGGGGAGATGGCTTTATTTAGACAGAGTTGGTGGTGATGCGATATCGTGTGCTGGGCCAGAAGAATTACAATGCATGTGGTTTGGGCCTCTGCGAGTCTGTCCTCAATTATTTTTGTTTGTTTTGGTGCTTCCCCAAGTCTTTCAGATAGTGTGTCTTCACTCATGGTTTTGTTCTTCCAGGAACAGGCACGAGAATCCAAACTCCAGACCTCGTCTGACAGCACATCTCTGTGCCAAAAAGGCCAAAGGAGTTGTAATTGCTGTCAGAAATGAGCTTTCAGCAGGCCCCCGAGAGGAGAGACAGTGAAGAAAAAAACCAATCCTCCTTTTCCTTGGCCCCCAAAATGCCTGTAAACTTTGACCTGCTGACAGAGTGAGGCCAGTAGTGGAAAGGGCGTGCTGTGGATTCATGACCTCTGCTAATGGACCTCCTGCTTGTGAAGCTGTTCAGTACTGCCACCTGCTCTCCCCAGAGGTATTAAATAAAGTATTAAAAAGTTTTGTAACGTACCAGTTCTCACAGGTAGAAAAAGGGGACTAAATGCTTCATGCTGAGGACATTAAATGTAAGGTATATAAATGTTTCGTGCATAATTGCAAATCTCCCATTAGCCTTTCCCCCTATTAAACACCATAAGAAAGTCTGAGGTTACTGAACATAAATTTCTATCACTATTTTACATGCTGTAGGATTTCCAAAATATCTTTGTGATCTGAAGGAGATTATATACGAGTTGCAGAAGATCCATATCTTTCCAGAGAAATGGCTGATTTCCAGGTAGGTGGTCAAGAGCATAGAATCACAGGATGGTTTGGAAGGTACTTTACGGATCATTTATTTCCACCCCCTGTGCCATAGACAGGGACACCTTCCATTAGACCAGGCTTCTCAGAGCCCCATCCAACCTGGCCTTGAACACTTCCAGGGATGGAGCATTCACAGCTTCTCTGGGCAACCTGTTCCAGTGCCTCACCACACTCAAAGGAAAGAATTTCTTCCTGATATCTAATCTAAATATCCCCTCTTTCAGTTTAAAGCCCTTCCTGCTTGTCCTGTCACTACATGCCCTTGTAAAAAATCCCTCTCCAGCTATCTTGTAGGCCCTCCTTAGGTGCTGGAAGGCTGCTGTAGCATGTCCCCAGAGCCTAACATCTAAAATGACACTAGAAGTGGGTGTTCAGGCAACTTTATCACACCCACGTACCCAACTATTTTCTCTTAGGTACAGACACTCAAGAAGTCTGGGGTCTTTTAAAATCTCCAGCACATAACAGAAAAGAACACATGCAGAAGATCACCAAGAATCAGGTAGTATTTGAATTAGAACAAGTGAGGCCTCTTTGCTCACGCTCCAAGACTTCAGCATAGATTTTGCCTGCAATGGAAAAGTCCTCTCCACAGGTTTATGTCCTGTTGCCATAATCCCTAAACTGATCTTATTAGTTTGGTGGAAGGAGCGTACGCATTTTCTGGCCATCAAAACCCCAGCTCAAGCTGTGGACACAAGACTGTCCACCTCCAGCTGTAACCAGGTCAAACAAAGCACCCAATGTCCATCCAAATCCTCTCTATTGCCAGACTAACTTTAAAGAGAGAAAGGAAATTACTTGCACTCCAGCAAAATGTATTTTCACTCCATCAAAATGTATGTTGAGATAATCACAAAATTGGAAACAAGGTCACTAAATAGAAAAATAATGAAGAGTATTTATAGGTATAGCTTTGCAGAGCAGAGCTGTTCTCTTAAACCCAGTGTCTAGGTGTATAATGGAAAAGCTATGTCATCTTCAGATCAGTGTAGAGAAACTATCAAAGTATCTTCTTAAGAAACACAGTATGATGTTATATAATACAATATAATAATAAAAGAAGACTAATATAGGAACTTATATTATTGTAGTTGAGTTTCAACTGCCTTCCCTGACTGATGATTGCTCTACTGACTGGCACAACAGCCAATTCTTTCAGTTTATGCCATGATATGAAAGAGAAGCAAGTGTCAGCACCTCAAATTACCACAGAGCCATTGATTTTTGCATTGGTTCATGTGGATCCATCAGAAACACATCTGCCTGTTCTGTGTGGTGTTTTGCAGCACTCTGGTAACTCAGGTGTTAGAATTCTTGCAGGAGGACTCCAGTTCTGCTGTACAAACACCTGGAGCTTGTCCTGGTGGCCTGGGAAACTGGTGGTATCCCTGCCGTGGGACTTCCTCCCTCCCTATCTTGACCCCACTGACACTGACTCCATGGCAGACTGGTCTACTCTGATGAGCTCCTGGGTAGAGAGATAAGTGTGGCCCACTGGAGGAAGACAATAATACTGTCCATTCATTTTTGTCCTCTCTGTCAAAGCAGAAATGTCACAGAGATATGATTGCCCTAGCTCTTAGGAGAGAGATTGATGAAGACCAGGACAAAAAAACCCCAGTACTACAAATACTGATATAATATCAGCACTCAACAGCCTTTGATATTGCAGGCAGAATCATGATGTTACTTATCAATCATGGTATCGTGATGAATTGTGGTAACAGTACCTCACGTCCTCCATGTTACTCTCCGATTCCAATGGCTAAAGTGGGGCAAAAGGCCACTGAATGCAGGGTTCACTCAAGTGGTTTTTTTGGCTCCCCTGCAAGGTCTCAGAGGAATTGGTTGAGGGCCTGGAGGTCAGTGCCTTCAGAGGGCTGGAGCAACCCTTTCATCTCAGTAAATGGTCTTCTCCTAACTCTTAGCCTGCCTGAATTTATGTTCTGGGCTTGCAATAATGTCATTGTGCATGAGAGCTTTCAGGCAGTCTGAACAATGAAATCAGCCCCCTGTTGATAGATTTGCGGTGAAGGAACTCCTTGATATTTGCTCTTTCCTTCTATGTCTCAAAGCAGACAGTTCATAATGTCCAGAGCTATCATCACAGTGTAGCTAGATAACTAAATAGCTTACACTGCTCTTCCAATCCCATTGCTAAGAAACATCTAGAAACCTATCAAAGGAGGTGGCTGCCTGTCTGAGCATGGGAAGGGAGTTTCAGATTAGTAAAATCAGAACCTAGAAAGCCAAAGTGGAAGAACCATTACAGAAGAAGGACCCTTCCAGAAACCTTCCAAGTCTGGACTGGTCCCCTTCCTTAAAGAGCTGTGGCACTTCCGCTGCCAATCCCAAATGTACACCATGGCTGTCTTCACATAAGGAAAATGTTACTCCTTATTAAGGAGCTTACTTAGCTAAGTAAGCTCCTCATGTACTGAGATCTGCATCAGTGAAAATCAGAATACTGACCCTAGCTGAAGACTGGATCCCAGCTCAGACAACAGGACTATGAACACATGGTTTAAGGCCCCTAGTACTCTGCACTGATTTGAGCTTTCTTTGCAAATTCAAATACCATGTATTCCAAAAGTGTCAAAAACATGAACAATTGTGCCATCTCAGGAGGGAAAAGTTATATGTACTGTATTTGCCAGATACAAATGAAACCATTATTCTTGATCACAACCACGACCTTCTGAGTTAGGTCTAGCCTAGAATTTAGCAGAGTATTAAGGCAGCCCTAGTTCTCTGGCTGAAAAAAGTTTTACCAGTTCTTCTCCCTCATCTGATCATTTGGTTTCATGTAATTAAACATGAAAAACATACCAACAGGAAAAAAAATAGTCCTTTGTCAGATTGACAGCTAAGCCCTGACTTAGAACCATAACCTCGAGTGTGTTCAAAGCTGAAAATCCAATCTGGTTGACATTTTGTCCTTTAACACATGTTGTCATAATCTCAAATTAAAGGCTGCCCTTATATTGTACCAAACTAAATCACACACATTTCAGAAATTTTGGCATGTAAAGGAAGCATGGTGCTACATAAAGATGGTGTCAGACCAAAGTTTCATCCTTCTTTGTTGGTGTTTTGGATTTTTCTCAGACCTTCAAGGTTATATACATTTCATGGTTTAATTTCTGTTATTCCCTAAGGCACTGGTGCATATTTACCCACTAACAAAAATAATTCCTTTGAAACATAATAATTTATAATAGGCATATTATGATCCTTTCAGATTTATTGTGATCTAATCACTAGGCACGTATTTAGGAAATATAAAATCTTTCAAGACTTTACCTTGAGACGGGCTAAGAATGCACAATGCAGAAACACACATTTATAACAGTTCCCAGTTCAGTAAGATGATCCATTCTCCAAAGCCATATATATAAAAAAGTTTACTGAACATTAGCCACCTTTCAAACCTTAATTGCACAGCTTGCTTAAAATAGAAGAGTTTGCAGAAATGTTTTTGTAAATTAAAGGCATGTTCAAACTGCAGACATGGAGAGAAATGGAAAAAATGTCAATTTTGGCCAGATTGTCACTTTGGTATGATTTTATGTTTACAGATTTAAGTCAGAATCTAAATACAACTCAAATAATGGTGCTTTCTCTCCACTGATGGCCGAACTTCAAGAGTTTTACCTCAAATTAGGAAGAATGCCTTATCCTGTATGCTGTATCAAACCCACTTTTTAGTGGTTTCGTTGTTTTTCGTGTGAGTGCAGTGAACTCTCAAGCAGCTCCCAACCCCTGTGCAGTGGAGCTGTATCAGCAGAACAAAGTCCTGGCAAACCACTCCTTTTTTGCTTGCAAGAGACTTTCTATAGTAAAGTTACACCAGCCTGAATGTTCCCTGTTCCTGCTAAGGGATTAATGATGATAAATAAGTAACTACAGTAGGGCGGTTAGATGATGAGAGTTGGAAAATTTGGTAAAATGATAATATGCAGTTTGATACGATGGATGGCTTTATTCAGTTATTTCATGTCATGGGATACAAATTTGATTCTTCAGTGGATGAACTTGAGCTATGACTAGTGTGAGGCAGAGAAACTTTGTGACTGCAATGAGTATGCTTATTACTGCTAATAAAATATGTGCTCTCAACATTTCCTTAGTGAAAGAACCTCTTCCGCCAACATCTCATAATTAAGCAATACTCATATTGTGTCACTACCTTTTTTTAAACTTCCAATTGCAAATATCTACCAGGACGTCTGGCAGACACATTATTTTTTGAACGTAAATTTCTAATTGTAATGTCTACAAGCTAAAGCTTGAAAGCATGAACACTTAAGATTATGATGTCCGCAGATAAGTAAAATAAATCCAAATCTTTGCAATGTAAAAACCAGTTCTGTAATCTCTTCCTTATCATCTTAATTCAAATCATTCTTTTAAAACTATTCATCTCTGTAAACACACTTAGACAGCCCATTATTTTTGTTTGATACCAACCAGGAAAGAAACCCCAAACCTGACAGGCTACAAAGTAGGTATTTTTTATGAGACCAGACCATTCTTTTGCTGATGTTGCCCTTATGTAGTGAAGGTTAAACAAGAGGGATGGGTAAAGGTGGCTCTTTGACCAAAAAATATATCCTATTCCATAGTTTGATTTTCCAGGTATTTATACTTCTTTTCCTATTTAATCCATACTTTGTGGCACGGAAGAAAATCCTGAAGCAAAATTCCTTTTTGAAAATATCCCATCAATCTCACTTCCTTATGGTTTGAGCTGCCCTTGGTGGGTTCATGCCATGCTCAGCAAGGAGAATAAGGCAGATTAGAGAGAGGCTTGATAAGTTTTGGTGCAAACCAAAAGTTTCAAAGTTCTCTGGTACATTTTAGGGCTGTACTAACACTAAGTGCTGGGGGGTGGGAGGGCAGTGAACAAAACAGGGAAAGAAGAAAAGGCAGAGAACAAGCCACTGGGTTATGTGGGGGAAAATTGGAGGAAGAAGGACTGGTCTACAACCCTCAGCCATGGCTCCAACTCTGGTTACCTAGATTTCAGATGTAGATACGGTAATGAGTACCTCAGCTTTGTGTCTCCATTTTGAGCTACTTCTTAGTGTCCTAATAAATAAACTGTGTGTAAAAGCTCTTTCTATAGTGGTATCAGATTGTCAGCCTAAAGAAAAGAATATTACTCCTCTTGGTACTAGTGAGAGCTTTTCCTTTTTTTTTTTTTGGTGGGGGGGATGTTTTTTGTGNGCAGTTGATGGTGATCCTTGTGGAGCTGTTCACTGAGAGGTGGGACAGCTTTTACCCTCAGGAATTCCTTTTTTTTTTTTTTGGTTTTGTATTTTTGTTGTTGTTGTTGTTGTTGTTTTTGTTGTTTTTTTCTGTGGGCAGTAATAGGAACCTCATTAAACTCTAATCAAAATCCATGGAAACTTAGATGGACTTTGGGTAAAAGCTTCAGTGACAGAAAAAAAAGTTAGGTAAATAGACAGATAAAAAGATAGAAAGACAGACAGACAGTTATAGACAAACCAGGTTTTTTTCCTGTGATTTGAACTTCCATTATAGATGGGTACTTCCAGGTTAAACACAGGCACGAATGTCCTCCCCTCCTCCTTCTTCTGTGCAGCCCTGTGGGATAGGGCATAGCTAACCTTACTCCAGTTTCTCTGTTTTCATCTGCTGAGGGACAGTGAACAGATCAGGAAGCCTGTTGTTCCAAATCTGAAATTCCAAGTGCATTACTTGTTCAAATTAAGCCATGTGATACTGTTTTAGTTCATTGATTTGACAACTGTGACATTTAAAACAATGTTTCTGATATAGAAACTTCTGGAAAAGGAAATGAAAAATGTCCCAAAAGCAAACTCTTGTGGAAGGTAAGCACAGCTGGACCTTAATTCTTCAATAAATTGGAATGAATATTCCTAGAACAAATTTTCAGTATTTATCTGTGTTTTAAAATTGCAAGCCTTCTGAACTTGCATGACACCTGGAAAACATACCAACCTCTCTCTCTCCACAAACTTGAGTATTTCAGGAGATTTTCTTGTCTGTACAAGGAAAAGCCTCGAAGTTCAAGCATGATTATCCCTAATTTTTAGGCATAAAGCTTAAAGCTACAGTACACTGAACTTTGAAATAATTTAAGCATCTAATGATACAAATATTTGTTTACTGAGATGTTCAGATCTACCAAAGCTGCTTAAAACACCCCAAAAATATGTGGTTGTGTCACTTGGGGACATAGTTTAGCAGTGAACATGGTGGTGCTGGGTTAGAGATTTATCACCCTGATCTTAGAAGTCTTTTCCAATCTTAGCAATTCCACGATTGTATGAAAGTGTCTTTTAAGATGTTATCTGCTTGTACCTCTGCTTTCTGCCTTTCCATCTCCTGTCTTCTCTTGTTCCATTGTCTCCATTTCCAGCCTTTTTTCCCTTACTTTCCTTCAAATGCCAGGCTAAAAATACTTCCCTTCTGCTTTCCCCACCTAGGTCTCAGCATGCTGACCATACATTTGCCTTGATTCCCAACACCATTAAAAACAGTCTGTGAGGGATATTGCTGCACAGCTTGATCATGTAAACAACAATGCTCTAGCATACCTGTAAGATGCAAAGGCACTGTAAACATAGAGGGGGGGTGGGGGGAAAGTGCTGTTCTCATTCCTCTCAAATGAATAAGGAGTTGTCATGGAAGCTTAGTTTCCACACTCTATCCCTACCCAATTTTTTTGGCCAGTCTGCTCTTCAGTCCCCACTCATCCGTGAGGAGTTGAAAAGGACAGAACCGAAAGCAGCACGAAATAGGAGTGAGACTTGTAAAGACAATGAAACAAAATGAATAGACATAAGTAAAATAATCCTAAAACAATGACAGCTCTCTTTATTGTAAAAACCGAGATGATAAAATGGATAGTAAAACTTTTAATCACCTCTTTACTGCAGTGCAAGACTGCTGCTGTCAGAGTCCTGCAGTCAAGCCATGGCCAGTGGGCTCTGCCCTTCCCAGCAGTGACTTGTCCCTGCACAAGGAGAGACATTTCAGCAAGGGAGTCTCCATGTCCCTGGACATTGCTCAGCAGTGAGAGGAAAAGCTGTGAAATCCACAACAGACAAAGCCAAGGCGTGGCTGGGACTCATTTGCTTCAAGTTTCCCTCTTTTTTGGGCCACCAGGAAACAGCCAGTGAGAGTCCCGTTAATTAAAGAGGCTTTGCTGGCCATAAATCACATGGACANCACTGTAAAAATAGAGGGGGGGTGGGGGGAAAGTGCTGTTCTCATTCCTCTCAAATGAATAAGGAGTTGTCATGGAAGCTTAGTTTCCACACTCTATCCCTACCCAATTTTTTTTGGCCAGTCTGCTCTTCAGTCCCCACTCATCCGCGAGGAGTTGAAAAGGACAGAACCGAAAGCAGCACGAAATAGGAGTGAGACTTGTAAAGACAATGAAACAAAATGAATAGACATAAGTAAAATAATCCTAAAACAATGACAGCTCTCTTTATTGTAAAAACCGAGATGATAAAATGGATAGTAAAACTTTTAATCACCTCTTTACTGCAGTGCAAGACTGCTGCTGTCAGAGTCCTGCAGTCAAGCCATGGCCAGACTGAACAGGTTTTTTAGAGTTTCATTCTTCATCTGCAGTTTTCAGGAATGAAAGGATTGTTCCTAAGAGAGGAAGTTAAAATTTAAATTGCCCAATTTCATCCTCAGGTTGGCATAAATCAAAGGTATCAATTGAGTTAGGCTGGTTGGGAAGAGATAAAAATCTGGTCTGCAATCTTTAAAAGAAAATGCATTTCTATTGCACATTATTAGAAAATTAATTTTTGTTGCCTCTATAAGACAACAATAAGAAAGGGAGGGAAAAAAAAATGTTTTAAATACTGTACTATGTCCCATGGACTCTTTTTGGAGTACCAGTCAGTCATCAGTCCCAAAATAAGGTTCTCCAAGGCTGCAACGGATTCCAGGTATGCAGGAAACCCAAACTCATGGCCAGAAGTCCAGGGTCCTGAAAACTGACCAGGAAAAAAAGGCAGACTTCTACCACAAATCTGTCAAACTTGAAACATTTCCATGAAGCATTTCAAGTTAAACTAATCATACCTTTTTGTGTTTTGTCCTAGCTCTACTCAGGGGACTGTAGTTGTGCCAGGTTTCTGTAAGAGAAGAACAGGAAGGCCTGAATCAAACCCATCCAATTTTAGATAACAGTGATCTGCAAAGTCCTGTTCTGAGTCTGGCCTGAGGGGTGTTCCAGCTCTTCCTTTACCATTTATAATTTTTCCCCTACATTTATTTCAAAAACACAATCTTCTCTTTTAATCTTGGACTCATTTCATGAACTGAAGGCTGACTGCCACTCCTGATGACTGACTGGTGAAGTCTGCTTCTATTTCTAAAATAAAGCCAGGAGCAGACTAAAGCATGCCTGAGCCAGGCTAGGATGAGAGGGATGCTTGAATGAGAGGGATGGTTGCTGTAGAGAAGAGACAAGTCAGACATTTAGACTCTGTGTTTCTTCTTGGGCTGGTGATTTAGAACAGACCACTTTGCCCTTTACCAATTAAAGAGGAACAAAACTACCACTCTCCCTGCTGTTCTGCAGCTTTATGGCACAGGAAGCAGGGAAAAAGAAGAATGTATTTGTTTGGAGCATCCATCCACTGTTTAGATCCTGGAACCCACACCACCCCAGTGTTATGCCCTGGCCACACTGCTACATCCCAGGAACAGCCCTCCTGGGAGAATAGGGCGCTCCTGGCTGCTGCTGTATGTCTGACGGAGTTGGTAGGCAAACTACAATGGATTTGAAACTTCTCCTCCTAGCACACGAGGGAAAAAGATTAAAACAAATGGGCAGCAGGATATCTAATGGTGCTGGTACAGTCACTGGCAATAGCAGCTGTAATAGTCAACCTTGAAGCGAGCTGCAGAGTGGTGATGTTACTTCATTCTTTGTAATGATCATTGTTAACTAATACTTGTCTGCTGAATGCCCATAGGTCGTTGTCAAGGATCAGGCCCCCACTATGGCTCACCCTGAATACAACCTAATAAAAAACTGCTGTCCTCCAGAGCTTAAAATTGAAGCACAAGTCAAAAGACAATAAGTGAATTCTGCAAAGAAACAGGTGGACCCCAGGGTAACAATGAGACAAATGTGTCATGACATGGCCTGAAAGTGGCCAAACAGTTACATGCAAGAGAATGAGAAATGCTGCTATTTCTGTTAATTTGAAGAGTCTCTCAGACAGTCTATCTGAGTTAAAGTTGCCAGGTCTTTTGATGCCTTTTCAGAGTTGAAGTCCGCCTCCTGGTAAGCAGCTGTCAGCAAGGCAGGGAAGAGGTAGCCTCTCTCTCAAGGTGACATGAAGTGAATGTGGGAGCAGCAATGTTGATACCTAAGGCTAATTCTCTGCACATACTCCATTTGAACTGCATCTTCCAGAAGCCAAACCGGACTTCCCAGGCAGCTAATAAAAGGGATTTGTCTTCTATAAAAACTGGCTGCTTCCAAACGGCCACTGCAGAGTAAGCAGCCAGTCCTTCCCCAGGCTCGCACTCTTCAGAAAATAATGATGGCTTTGCTGTCTCTGCTGACCAGCTCTGTACCGAAATGGGAAAGGTTCCATACGTGTAATAGGAGCTCAGAGACCATGGTAATGAGTATGGTGTAAAAAATGATAGATAGGTGGATGAACAGATACCTCTTTATCATTTTTCTGAGCCATCCAATTTCCCCAGGCACAGAGTACACCCCGGAGATTTGGGTTTAAGGCAGAGAAAGCTTTACACGATGGATTGAGTGTTGTATAAATATGTAAATAAAGAATAGCTCTTTAATTTTTTATGAGGAGTGCATTTTAAAGCCCTGCTTTGGTCTTCTCACTCGGGCAAAATTGCCACCAAACAAAATGGCAGTCATACCTGAACAAACATAACTATGTTCTGCACATAAAACACCTCTATTAAAAATTAACTAATGAAGAAATATTTGGATAATATTAAGAAAAGGAAAAAGCTTGTGCATCAGACAAAAGCTTCCTGGGGTATGAAGTGCATTTGGCTATCATGATGCACTTTGTAGGCCACATGCTGCTTGCTGACATGCTTGAATCCTAAATAAACAGACTTTATACAGGGAAGCTAACAGGGTTCAGGGGCAAGTGGAATGTCACAGCCACCCTACTGCCACATGTGACGTGTCTGGAGGCAGTCTGTGCACAGCAGCGTGTAGTGGTGGCACCGTAGAGGACTGAGCTGTTCAGCAGCAAGACTGGCACCTGAGCACCCAGAAGACGCCAGGCCCTCAATATGACTCCTGCAGGACTGTCAAGAAAGACTGCAATTTAAGCACACCAACTCCTAAACTGGAAGCTGGCAGAGGGAAGTGGAGGGCTAATCAGTGCCCTCTGGCACTGTCTGGGCTGGCTGTAGGGTGCTGGGTCCCAGGCAGTGATATCTGCACTCCGTGTCTCAGACATACAGCCTGTGCCTCAGCACGTCAGCTCAGGGACCTCTGGTGTGACCCCAGTTTTTGTGGTTTCCTTTGTCCCCACACAATCCCTCTGTCGGCAGTGCTGCAGTAAGGAGACCAGCACAGCTCAGTTCCCAACTGCACAGAGGAACTGGCATGCTCTTGCCTGCCTGCCTTCCCCTGTCCTGGTGTGCCCTTACACACTGAAACCGCGAAGGGAGAGGGAGTCCCCAAAGCAATGCATTGCAAGTGATTTACGTGGAGAATGGCTAAGGCAAAGCAATGTGTGCGTCTGGGAACAATCCTGAGCTGGTAGGAGCACAGACAACACAGTCCAGTCATCATTGCTCTATTCCCCCTCCAGGATCTCCGTCAAGATATGAAAGGCTTCAGCAATTGATCACCATCATTCAAATGGAAAAATAATTTTCAGAGCTCTGGTTCTGCTTGCATGTAAGAAAAAAAAAATAAAATCTTAGAACTGTTTTACTGCTGGAAGTCCAAGTGTAAATATCATCCACGAGAACAGACTCTGCCATTAAAACCATCCTTGCTTTGTTCATACCACCAAAGACACAGTGTTCTGCCTAACTAAAGGTCACAAAACAGCAGAAATTTGAATGCTTCTATCAATGCTTCTAGCAATCCAGGAGATTTCACATGAAGCCTGTAATCCATCCAGTAAACATATCTGCATACATACATACAGACAGACATTTATATACACACACATACACACAANCTTAGAACTGTTTTACTGCTGGAAGTCCAAGTGTAAATATCATCCACGAGAACAGACTCTGCCATTAAAACCATCCTTGCTTTGTTCATACCACCAAAGACACAGTGTTCTGCCTAACTAAAGGTCACAAAACAGCAGAAATTTGAATGCTTCTATCAATGCTTCTAGCAATCCAGGAGATTTCACATGAAGCCTGTAATCCATCCAGTAAACATATCTGCATACATACTTACAGACAGACATTTATATACACACACATACACACAATGAAGGAGGAAATACTCCCTTTAATAGCATGACCTTGTTGTTTTGTACCACTGTTTAAGAAAGGGATTATTAATGAAGCCAGCAGAAGTGCAGCAGTGTTTGTAAGGCAGCGGAAAAACCCATTCCTCCTTTTTTTCAGCTGAACTGAAATCCTTACATACATCCACACTCTTGCAGTGTTTAGGTGTAAATAACACCCGGTGTGTACAAAGCTCCCCCTTTCATATTCATTACTGTCATAGCTTTGAAAGGAAAAAAGCAGAGGTCATTTATTAGAGGTTACTTTTCATGCAAAACACCCTGTGGTTGCTGTCATTCAGAACTACTTAGTCTACGCCCTCAGTCATCTATTAGCAGGGCTTCAGGTCATAACCTTTAGTGGCATTTGGAATCCCAGAACCTCTGATTAGTGCAGGATTTACATATCCTTCAGTAAAAAATGCTCTGCTATAGAAATGCATGAAGTGTTGTAAATTTGTTTGGCCTTTTGTCTGGAATACATATGAACTCTGCATTCAAAGTAGGGTGCATTAAACTATATTTGTTTATCGTGTTGTAGCTCTTCTGTTAATGTGGCGTCCATTAACCCATTAAAGACAAACTGTCCTTTCAAAATGGGCTCATAATTGAGCACAAAGAGGAGGTAGACGCCAGTGCAATTAATAGGTTCAGGTCCTACAAGCCAAATGTTGGTGCTTCTTTAGGCCTGTTTTGTTTTTCTCAGAGAAGTAGCCATGCCTGTATGAAGTTTGATTTAATGGTCTCTGCTGGGAT
The DNA here is from genome assembly GCA_013400675.1 of Oxylabes madagascariensis. Classification (NCBI taxonomy): domain Eukaryota; kingdom Metazoa; phylum Chordata; class Aves; order Passeriformes; family Timaliidae; genus Oxylabes; species Oxylabes madagascariensis. The sequence goes on from VYZR01069454.1 coordinate 52,282, forward strand.
CCGTATCATGAAATTTTACTGGAAGGTGTGAAAGTACTGCTGAGTTGCTGCCTTGGCAGATGGTAGCAAGATGTAACCAATCACACATTTTTGAGTTTCAGTAGTGTATAGCATTTGCAATATAGGATCAATACACGTTGAGGCTTTTTGTTGCTAGAATTTAGAAATAGAGCCAAATTAAACTGTTCTTCTAACAGAAATGCCATTAACAAGCATTAGCATGACTAATTGGCTGATTTAGCTCAGCAGAGAGGATTTGTCAAACAATACCAAGCCAGTTTCTCAGATATTTGAGTACTTGGGGTGCTCTTCTACACTCTGATGTATTTCAAAGAAGACATTTTTAAAGGGTATAACATTCACGGCACATGGCTGGAATCAATCATCTGTGCATTTGAGAGGACCTCAGCTGAACAGAAGTTCTCTAAGTCCATACACAGTGAGAGACCATCTATGTTTTATTTATGTTGGTTGTGACTCTCTAGCCTGGTTGTGAACCCTAATAGTGATAACAAAAGTGGTACCCTGTGCAGAGGGGGCTTCTCTATACCACCACAGAGCTTCACCTGGACATTCCAGCCTTTGAGTCAGATGAAATTCCAGCCAGAAGTTCATTTAGCCTGTGGTCTTCCTTTTTGGAAAGTTAATTCAGATGCCAGTGAGCCCCGGTGAAAGCACAGCAAACAGAATACTTGCCAGGAGTACTTTTTATATATACATTATGACTTTGTGTGGTTATATGTCCCATCTAGGTAAAGCTGGAGATATTTCACTATAAATTTACCAAAACAAATATTATTTATAAATATGATTAATACCTCCTCACACCAAATGAATACATGACCTTGCATACAGGCTAGTGGACATCTCTGGCCACCAGTTCCTTTCAAATTACAATCCAACTGAGAGGTAATACTTACAAGTCAGTCTCAGAATTCTTTGCTGAAAGAACAACCTCAGCTGCCTCAGCGAAATCCGTCCTTATTTCTGCACGTCTTGGTGTTTCATACACTCAGGTGTGAAATGAACTCCTTGATGTCCTGAAAATATCAATGGGCGATACAGTCTGAAGGGATACTCCCTGCATGGATGGAGTTTTGGCAGCCTGATCCATGGTCAGCAAAGAGGATATCACCTCTGCATATCTATCACATGTCAACATCCAAATGACTGTCCAGTTCTGTACCTACTCTCTGACTTGCCTGCAAGTTGAGAATGTCAGAATGGCCTGGCCTCTGAGTATGAAACTTGACTTTTGAGGTCACATCTGTGCATTGCTTCATTCAGAGGCTGCATCTCTGGAGGAGTGAGGTCAGGTATTTAAATGTATCTCCTGGTTTGAATTAAACTCAATGATAAGAAGCAGAGGGACCCCACATTTGGGTGATTTGCTGCACTGGCTTGGAACCAGTACATCCCCCAGGGGAGCAGAAGGACACAAGCTCACCTTTAAATTGGCAGCAGTAGGGAAATACTGTGAACCTGTGAGCTGCATCTCAGGTGATTATAATAAACTTGACTTTTTCAATTCAGGAAAGTATTTCAAGGCATACGGGCTGAAACTGAGAGCACAGATCTATACACAGCCCAAGAAGAAAACCTGGCCCTTTGTCTCTTTCTTACCACAGAGAAGCAACATCTTTTCAATTATAAGAGACATCAAAAGGTCTATCTGTGACAGACAGAAGGCTAAAATACTTAACTAGAAAATGTCATTTTCCTGCAACATCAGGTTCTAGCATGGATATCTTCACTGATCAGGCTTTATAACTCCTCAAGGTTACCAAACTCTTCAGGGTAGAATCACGTGTGCCTACCTTTCATATTTCCAAGCAGAACCAGGGGAAAGGCAGAGTGCAATTTTCCATTCTGCAAGATCAGAAAAGAAAATGACACAGAGCCTACAATTACATGAGCTTATGAGCAAAGCTGAGGACATTTCCTGTGGGAATGCGAGGTAGAAAATGATCAGCCCCAAAATGCACTGAAAACAACATCAAGGGTCCAGCCTTGTCTTCCATTCATGTTTTGAAAGCCTGAAATGGTACTGATTCTACAATATTGTACTCAGAAGTTGTAGGAAGCAGGATACTGCCAGGTGAACATGACATCTGATACACCTGACCCACACAGAGAGAGCCTGAAATGCACAGGAAAAGCTCTCTGCCACTCTTACCTAGATGTGTTACTGCTCCAGTGCACATTAATACATAGAGTAAACAACACATTAAAAAATGCATCGATAGGTGTCAAGGTTGTTCTACAGTGACACACACATGAGAGATGGTTTTCTGAGCTTTCATGGGATTTCAGAAAAAAACCTCATCAGTCAGCCCCTGATGACAAAAGAAGCTTCATACATGGGACAGTGCTCACCATCCACAGAATAAGAGTCCTGGGGGACATATCAAGGGTAAGGAAGGATTAATAATGGGAAACAATGAAAAATAATAGAGAATGGAAAGTAAGAAGCAGGAAAAGGCATGGAGGAATGGGATCAAAGCAGTAAAATCACTTTGAAAGCAAACTTTCTCACATGGTTGGCTGAAAAGAACAGTTGGCACATGGACAGCTCTTAACTTATTACAGCTGCTTGTCAGCACAAGTAAGAAGGCAAGCCTACAGATACCTCTGAGCCCAAGGACTTCTGCCTGCTTGTGGCATACCATTTATTCAAAGTTAAAATGGTTAAAGTAGCACTCTAAAACAGAGATTTTTCTGGTAATATGAAGAAAGAAAACTGAAAACCTTTGTTCCACAGTGATAGAAAAGGTTACCAGCTCCAGCAATTTGTAAGAGAATTTGTTTTCTTCTATTATTTAAGCAGGTAATCTTCATTCATCAAAGCTTTTACACCAACTTTTAGGCTGTTTAATAACAACAGGACTCTAGCCCACCTTTAGTTAAGATGGAACACAAATGCTTTGCTACAATGACATCCAAGGAAACCATTGTTTACATAGAAGTCAAAGAATGCTTTGTGGCCACCTTCAGTGAAAGAAGACTGAATTCCATGTTGCACAGTTACAAATTGTGTTTTAAAATGTGAGTTTAATTTAGAAATCATTTCACTAAGATAAATACCACTTTTCCTCAAATAAATCCTCTTTGTTTTCCTCAAAACTTGGTTATATGAAAGCACAATATTCAGGAAAATATTTGAAATACTGCTATTGTTTAAACTGAAGATGATAAATAAATTCAAGCACTCAGTCCCTGCTACTGAACAGGAGGAGCTGCTGTTGAGGTCAGCACTGAGAAGAGTTGTCACCAGATCCCTGCCATGTCCCATCAGTTACTCATGCACTTTTGATGTACCAGACACCCACTGTGGTTTAGTTAAATTAGATGGGTTTAGCTTCTGTTGGACCTTGAATGTGAATGACATATTCTCAACTAAATAAGGAAATAAAATTAAATACAATTTAGGTCAACCCTCTACCACAAATGACAGTTCTGTGTTTGTATATACAGATGCTTAAATCTCCATACATGCATACAATTTTTTAGTGGATTATTCCAATTGTCTGCCTTACAGCTGCATCACATTTGCTGTGTTTAAGAACACTGTGACCTTCCCCTGCATAGGAGACTGTGAATGGAAGAGAAGACACATCCATATGTTCTCCCCTCTGCTTCTCCCTCCTCTTCTTCCGTACTCCCCCACATCCTGGCACTTGCTCAGACAAGAAGGTCTGATCATTTTCCTACTTCACAGGTGAACTCATTACTCCACCATTCTTCAAAACTCTCCGCCGCTGCTCATGTTTGCAGTGCCTGTGCACTGCAGCACCTCCAAATATAACTCTCCTCAGTCTTAGGGGCTTGTGCACTGACCTTATCAACTTCTCTTGGAATGATAGCCATAAACAGCACTTTAAACACCAGATTTATTTAAAAGTGAAGTGATCAGGAGAGCACAGCACAACCAGAGCTTGGGGAACATGTTTTTTCCCTCTGGCTCTCCCACTGACTGGCTCTCAAGACTTCAGGCAAGTTACTGAGTTCCTTTGTGCTTTTAAGTTCAGTTCTCACATATGTTTCGCTCTAAACTTCACGGTCTCAGAGACAAGGCCTGTCTTTTGCTCCTGTGATTTGTAAAATGACTGGCACAGTAAGGCCTTGTTAGTAGCTGGGGTCTGTGGCTATTATGGCAATACCACAAATGCTGTTAACGTTTCATAATCAAATACTGCATTGCAAATGCATTTAGCACCCGACAGTCAAATAATGTAATAGCTCCCTGCCACATTATCAAGGTTAGATTTCACTTAAAACAATAAAACTAAAGAAGTCATCTGTGTATGGAAAGTGCAGCAGGCTTGAGATACACCCTCTGTGACATTTCCCTGGCTTACACAAGCATTTTCTGCCTTCCATCTGAGCTGCCAAGGCCTGACTTGTTTGCTCTCATAAGAGAAGGGGCACAGTGGCCACAGGGCTTTTTGTCAGCCAAGCACATGGGCAATGTGGGTGCTTCTGCCTGAATAAGGTGTTGTGTAGAAATATCCTTACTCAGCAGATGGCTGAGAGTGAAGCTGCTCAGCAGAACACAAGGTGAACAAATGGAGGGGGGAGGAAATCACTATCTCCTAAACGACCCTGCAACACCCTGTGCCCAGCCAGGACTCTACTGTCCCCTCCTGCAAAGAGGAGGTTGCAGTAGCTATGCAAACATCTACTGACCTCACTGAAACACGAGGCAGAGATGAAGTGGGTGACAAACAGCAAAGGCATGATTTCCTAGACAGCCATATTTATAATTTGTAGGCATACACACACACTGTATAGCAAAACTGGGACCTAAACAATTTGTGTGTATTGATTTTTGTACTAGACTCAAGCTGTTCAGTTCACCTCTGACATCTCTTAGCAAATTTTTTTTTTAACTACTATATGACATGAAGTAAAAAATCCCTGTTGAGCTGTCTCCATCACAAGTGTCTTCACCTCACTGAACTTTGCCAGTAAAGCATCTAGGAAACACAATGATGCCACTTTTAGTCATTGTCTCATTTTCCAGCTGTTGGTAATGGACACACCGTGCCTTAGCCTGTAATGATAAAACTGAAACCATGCTCTCTGTATTTTATAGGCCTCTGCTCTTTTGAATTTACATCTATGCTAAAACAGGTCTTTTTTGACTACAACTGGAAAAAGACACCAATAAGACGGTCGAAACATATTTTATCACAAAAAGATAAGAAGAATTATTTTTAACAAACTTCATAAACAGAATGGTGTATTTTTTGATTTTTAAATGCTAGAGATTTATAAAGAAAAACAAAGTAACAGTTCTAGATGGGTTCTGTATTTCTGTATCATAGGGAAAAATCCTTTGAAATGTTTTAGATGTGGATGCTGCTCAATGAAATATCACCTAACGTGATCAGGTTGAGATTGTTTTGGAGAGAAGCGCAAAGCCAGGAAATCCAGCCAGAACAATGTATTTATTTACTGTGTGTGAGCAAACCACATTGAGCTGGGACTTAGACTGCCTGGTGAAGTCTAAGGAAAAAGCTGTAGCCTGGAGTAGGGAGAATGCCTCTCTCTGTTCCTGGGAATCTTGTGCATTGCCATAAATGACCATCTGAAGGCTTTTCCAGAAAGACAAACACATAGCCAAGGTACCGGGTGGCATTTTAAAATTGGGCTGTGGCACAGTCCCAGCTTGAGAACTCCAGCAACATGGGACTGTTAAGAGAATCCCCTGGGTGACTGGGTCACATTTGTAACTACATTAAATTATAGCAGTAATGAACTCTCACTTACAATGGCTAAGATTTGGAGGACCTCAAAAAATACAATGAAGTGGCCAGTGCTGTGCCAGGCCACTTCCCTGTCCCAGTGCTCTGCCCCAGGCTGTGTCAAATGGCCCTCAGGCTGGAGTTCCCCAGCCAGCCAGCATCGTTTTCAAGGTCTGTTACCCACCAGAATTATCCCCCATAAACACTGTCCTCCGACATTAATCCCTCCTTCTTCCACTACCCACAAGAGCAAGTGGAATGCATGCAAAGGAAAACGAGGAGAGGAGAGGAGAGGA
>VYZR01069469.1:4348-15902 GCA_013400675.1 Oxylabes madagascariensis
TGTGTGTATGTGTGTCTGCATCTCTGTGTGTGTGTGTGTCTGTGTGTCTGTGCCTGTGTCTGTGTCTGTCTGTATGTGTGTGTGTCTGTGTGTGTTTGTCTGTCTGTGTGTCTCTGTCTCTGCCTCTATGTCTGTCTGTGTCTCTGTGTCTGTGTCTGTCTGTGTCTGTGTCTGTCTGTGTCTGTGTGTCTGTGTCTGTGTCTGTCTGTGTGTCTCCCTCTGATTATCACTTTCCCTCCTTCACTTCTATTCTTCCTGTCCTCCTCTGGTAGGGACACATAGTTTCTCTTACCCATAAATGGATCTCAGGTATAATACTGGCCTCGTTTGTGCTTAATTTTGTCTAACATAGCCTTTTAAAAGAATCCCTTGCAGTTCTCCATACTGGAACATATGATACAGTTATCTTAGTGTAGCCTTCAGAGTTACTGACTGCATGTCCCCAGTAATGCACCTCCCACAGCAGAGTACTTGTATGGAAACATATAGCCTTCATGTCTTGCATCACATTGAAGGAACCAGCATTCCAGTTTGTATTCTAGATCTAATTGTTACTTATTCAAGTCCCAGTTAAGTGCTTATTAGCACTCTGAACTCGCAGTTGAAATACATATATTAACCTTGGCTTATTTACAACTTACTTAACTTACTTAACTACATGTACTGCATCTTATAATCAATAAAATAGGAGCAAAAAAAATTTTAAACCCACAGTGAATTAATATAAAATGCAAAATTTTTACAATATTTAGTATATATTTACAATACCAAAGGCCTTTAAAGTTGTTGACATCATAACATCAAGTACCATGTTTATAAAGACTATGTTTATAAAAACTATGAATATGTTTATATTTTGAATATTTATTCTGGGAGCAAATGAGAGGAAATTCCACTTGTTTTTTCTTTCCAATGACTTTACTAATTATAGAATCATAGAATAGCCTGGGTAAGAACGAACCTTAAAGCTCATCTCACTCCAACCCACTGCAAGGGAAAGGCACACCTTCCAGAAGACCAGGTTGCTTATAGCCTCTTCCAACATGACCTTGAACACTTCCAGAGATGGGGCAGTCACAGCTGCTCTGGGTAACCTGTTCCAGTGCCTCACGGCCCTCACAGGAAAAAATTTCTTCCCAGTATCTAATCTAAACTTACTTTCAGTTCGAAGCTGTCTCAGTTTAGAGACAAGTTTTGGAGAAGAACACTCTGGAATTAGTGCTTCCACTAACAAAAAATGGGGTTCCAACAATCCCTCTCTGCCAATGAGAAAATTAATGCTAGTGGATGAAATTGTAAAAACCCCAACCATTTATTGACAAACCAAGTGTCCACAACGCATGGGAAAAAAATGAATAAATTAATAAATATTGAATTGTCAGAACCTTAGCCATCACGCACATACACTCCCCCACACCAGACCAAAAAACCCCAAAATGTCAGCGAAAGAAAAAAAAAAAAAAGGCTGGCCACGTGTCAGGGAGCAACAAAATAACACCAGCTTTTGTATCACGCTAAGAAAAGAAGTTCACGCTGCAGCTTGGGAAAAAAAAACTGAAACAGATGGGAACTTGGTGAATCTCTAATGTTGGTCTCCTCCTCACAGAAGACAAAGCTGGTGGATGCAGGGTCCTTATTTTGGTCGGGTCGGCCCCTTCTCCGTTCTGGGCCCCCGACGAAGATCCGCCTCAGGTCCCCGCCGGTCCACGGCCGATGCTTCTCCCGTCGATTTCTCATCTCTGATCTTGGACCAAAACCAAGCTGAACAGTTCAAGAAGAAACAAAAACCCCTGGAGAACTGTCGTCTCCAAGGCCACGGAAAGGTTAGAAGAGGTTAAAGACCCCTTCTTGCCTCAGCTAACGTGAGAGCCCTAAGGACCCCACCCGGGCCCATCTTAAAGCTACAGCAACCATTTCTGGCCATAGAGCAGGCCATCAGACGCTCAATTAGAGGATCCAATAGATGCATAGAGGATCCTCATAAAATCACCCCAAGAAAGAAGTCATTTGTCCTTGTCCTATCACTACATACTCTTATAAAAAGTCCCTTTCTGTCATGGGGGCGCCCTTCAGGTACTGGTAGGTCAGTTAGGTCACCCAGAAGCCTTCTCCTCTCCAGCCTTCTCAATTCTCTCAGCCTTTCCCCATAGGAGAGATGCTCCATCCCTCTGATCACCTAGGTGTCCCGCCTCTGGACTCTCTCCAACAGCTCCATGTCCTTCCTGTGCTGGGACCCCAGGGCTGGAGGCAGCTCTGCAGGTGGGGTCTCACCAGAGAGGGGCAGAGGGGCAGAATCCCCTCCCTCCCCTGCTGCCCACGGGGCTCTGGATGCAGCCCAGGACACACTTGGCTCTCTGGGCTGGGAGTGCCCATGGCTGGCTCATGTCCAGCTCTCACCCCCGGCACCCCCAAGTCCTTCTGGGCAGGGCTGCTCTAGATCAGTTCATCCCCAGCCTGGGCTGGCACTGGGGGCTGCCCCGACCCAGGTGCAGCACCAGCACTTGGTCATGTACCTTCTGGATGTTACCACCAAAGCAACTCCTCATCCTCCCAACAGCTGATCCACTGAATCCATCTTTCTCTAATTTATGAAGCAGAAAACTACTAATGTAGTTAGCAATTGAACAAAAAAGCCAGTTGAAGCCAGAAGAAATTTTTCTGAGGGGCTGAAAGATTTGGCACTATTTACTTTTGACAAGATGAAGGATGCTGGAAAAGTTCACAGTACAATTACTCTTCGTACTAAATCATATTTTCTTAAAATGGATTTAGGCTTTATTTCCACGTGTGGCATCATATATTGTGTATATATTTTTTGTGACTTTTATAATTTCTGCCATTTGAAAATATTGGTAATCAGATTTATACAAAATATCTCTAATTGGGTTGAGAGGTTGTTCTAGGTCTTTATACTATTGTCTTCTTGTAAAGATGAGAGAAAAACAAGGCAACACAATTTTACAAGGCAACAAAATTAAAATGTTATGGGGCTAGAGGAAAAAGCACTAGTTTTGCCTTGTACCTGTCATCTCACGATAATACCTAGAATAAAAATCAGCTACAGAAATGTTTGATCTGGCTTGAATTTACAAGATTTATCAGCAAGTAGAGAACAGCACCTCACAAAGGTGGTAGTGTGATAAATATTAGAAATAATTCGTGTTAGTTGTAGAATATAGTATTATAGAAGGACTTGTAATACTAGTAGCATATAAAATATATGGTAACTGATGTTAACCAAAGGAAAGGGGGGGGGCGCCAAACTTCCTGAGAACCCTTTGCAAATACATAGAAAANATACCTTCACTACGTACCCATGAGGGTAAAGGAAGAGACAAGCTCAGTTCTACCTACCTTAGGTGTGTGTAACCTCATGGCTTTGTGCCATTTGCTGTGTGGGAGTCAAGGTGGCCTCCAGGACATGCTAGTAAAGATAAGGGAACTTTTTCCTTTATTCCTTATAGGTCTTCATTGTTTCCCAAACTGGTGCAAACAATTTACAGAGGACAAAACCTATCCTGGAGGAATTTGCTGCATCTGATTGATTGTGAAAGTGGTTTTGGATTGACAGTTCCCTGATGCTCTAGTGATGTGAAATTCCTGCAAATTTCAGTCCTCTGGTATTAGAAATAGTTGTCTTTCTTCTCTCCAGCTTTGGTATTAATCTTGACTAGGTGTTACAGAGCCAGTTTCAATTTGGTCTGTTACTGACCATTTCACTAACATGAAATGTCTTTTACTGAGTGCATCTTGTTTGGCAAAGTTAATCAGTAGATGAGATATGGAGGGTAAACCTCAATGATTTATGTTTAATTTATTGGTCAGGGTCAGCATTCTTATCACTAGGGTTGAGAGTAGCTTGTTTTAGTTGTAAGATCAAAACTTAAAATATTCATGATGTTTACCACATGCTTTACCACAACTCACAGATTCTTTTAAAAAAGGACAATTATGAGTCACTCAGAGCAGTAATTGTTAACTGATTAGCTTTTAAAAAGGAACTTCATATGATGCCTGGAATTTTTATTGTTATTTGAAACTACAATTTTAAAGAACTCTTAGTCTTTTTTCTTGCCCATTACATTCCATGTTTAAAAATGTCTTACAGGTGCAGAAATATTTTTCGGTGTGTAAGCATTTAACAGGCTGCAATTTTTGTTTGCTAGCAGTTTGTTTTTATTTTGGCTGTTATTGTTGACTGATCCAAATAAAAGATCAATTCAAATGAACTGAAAATACCATGTTTGTAGCAGGGTTATGATGAGAAATGCATAGATGTGAAATTCAGTTTGGACTACTACTTTGAGCCATTCAGTTTCAGTGGCAGAGTATGTACATCATGTCCCTTGTTGAAAGTAAAATTTGTGAGTGACCATTGGGTGTCACTGCTGCTGTACACATATATACAGATCTACACAGGTCTTTTACCACCTCTATCAAAAGAGCAGGCATGAACATTCATTTAGGGAAAAGAGGAGCTTGCAGTGATTTAAGATCTGCTTTTTTGTCTTCTTGCAACATGGAAAAGGGCCAGCCAGAAGTGTTGTGACTGATACCTGCAAGGGAGAAGATGTAATTCCACAGATTCCACTGCAAGGTCTAATATGTTTAATTAGATGCAATTGCTCTGGGATGATATTACCTAAAATATGATATATTTTTCCATTAAAGAACAAATTTTCTCTTAAGTGAAATCAAACATACCTTTCTTTTTCAAGAGAATAAAAGCATACCATGTACTGTTGCTGTTAAAACAAAAAGAGCTATGGTTGTAAAAACTGAACAATGAAAATCCTGAAACTACAAAACAGCATTACAATTAGAACTCTTTGCATATTTACTGATGACTGAGAGCCTTGCATCACCAACAAGCACAGCAGGTGGCTTGTGATCCTTGAAAGGCTGATAAGTTTCATGTGGTTGTCAAAATCAAACGTGGTTTCACACTGGGTTAAAAATATGGCTGTTGGACTATAACATGCATACGTTGTTACCTTTGGGCTCTTATGCATTGGAAGGCTCTGCATCTTCTCAGAAGCACACTGACTTTCCCAAGTCTCATTTCTGGCACAGAAATCTGTTTACATAGAAGTGCTCTGTGCAAAAAATATATACTAAAGCAATGTATTGCTTTAACATCCTTTGTATTTGAGAAATCAAATCAACTGTATACATGATAAATATCTGAAAAAAATATGTAAAGTGCTTTTAAAAATCAATGTGGTTAGACTGTGTCTAGAGTTTATGCATCTTTTTTGTTTCTTCTCAGTATAAAAATTTTATCTATGATCTTTTTTCTTGCTAGGAGTAAACTATTAGCAGAGAAGATCAACACTGCAATTTTATCATACCTTTTTAGATCAAATACATGAATTTCTTATATAACTATAATACTACCAGTTTGCAAGTTCTTCAGATGTTTGTAAACTTCAGCAAAATAGCTGTATCTTAACCATTTAAATGTTTAAGATTTATCTCTTTCTTTCGTGAAGTCATATAATTCTTTGAAGGCTTCTATGGATATGTCTTGCATGGATAATGTTAAGTTTAAATTAGCACAATATGTCTTATAAATTTTTTTAAATGCCCTTTTAATATATTGTGACTCAGGTTACTACTGTTATCCTTGTTTTCAAATGCAAGGAATTTAGTAAAAATGTACCTTAATTCTATTCACATAAGGTGTTTTAAGTGGAATGGGGAATTGACCCCTGTACCCGAGTACACAGTACAGTGATTTTGTAGTTGCTGGATATTCCCACAAATTATGTAAACAGCAAAGACAAGGAAAAAAAATCAAACTTACTTTACTTTTGAAAGTGGGGGGAGGGGTTAACTTTGCACATAGACAAGCATTGCATACTTGTAAAGTAAATTAGACTGGATGGGAGTTCTCTAGTCTGACCACTAATTTAGACTATGGCTGTCAAAGCTACTATAGGTGGCATGGGATCACATTCCTTTGATTTTTAGACATTTCTAAAAAGGGAAGAGCATAAGTTCCCTTGGCCATATATTCAGTCCTTGCATACTGCCACAATAATAATCCTTACCTCTGAAAAGAATGTATCCCTACTGGGCTGGCAGCACAAAATGTCATGAAAAGGTGCTGATGGGTGGGTAAACTGATGCAACAGTTGTAAAATGCAATAAATCCCACAAGCTCTCAATACTGGAAGTTATTTTTTAAAAACTGTTTTGTCTGATACATCATTGAAATTAATGTTCCACTCAGAGAACTCCTGGTCCCAGAACTTGTACATTTTTCCAGCCTCAGGGTCATGATTGCTAAGTTATTCCTACTAAAAAGAAGACTTACTGAAAATAAGACTTACTTATTCTTACTAAAGGATAAAATTGTCTAAAAAAGAAGTTGCTGTTTTCCCTCTGTTTTCAATTTAGTCTCTATTATCACATAGGGTGTCTCAGTTCTTCATTGCACTATGTTTTTGGAATTTTGCTATGCCCAGGGAGGTTTGAACGATGACTGACATTTTTCAGTAATTCAAAGACAGATAACAGGTGGCAATGATTTTCCCTTAAGATTATATGAATATGAGAAGATAAACTGATGTCAGATAACATCTGTATGTACTCAAGGGTTATTTAAAAGTTGCAGGATTTAAAGGGGATTATAAAGAATTTGTGATTTCTAATGAGTGGGAAGTTGTCCTACTTCCTGAAAAGTCTACACTGTTATAAATGAGATAGCCAATTCTTAATAATAATAATGATTTATTATGACGACAATTGGAAAAATAAGTTCAGCCACAATAATCAATTTGACAATAATCAATTTGTGCATCACCGAGCCCGGGAATCAGTGTGGGGTGTCTCCCAGAGATCAGCATAAAGCTAAGCCCTGACAGTTNACTCTCTGGTCTGATCTTGTTAAAATAGCCCAATAATAATCTAAATCCTCTCTATGACTAAGTTGCGTGCCCCTGTGTCATCAAAATCTAGTAATAATCAAAATCCTTTTGCATTTTCATGCTTATTGTGGAGATGGTCTGTACTCCAGGATGCTTTAAATTTTGAAAAAGTGTTCTATGGTTCAAATTAAATGTTCACAAGATGACATGTTAAGATTGGTGTTTTTTCATAAGAAATAGGCTGTAGATAGCTCAATTTGATTACCGCTGGCAGGGGGTTGCAGCATCCTTCTGCTTCCTTAGCCTTTTTGCATCCGTTGTATTGCACTTCTTAATTTAACTTGCAAAACTGGAAACATCTTTCATATTGGTCACTCAGTATGGGGCCTACTGGCATATAATGCCACATCCTGAATGGTCAGGATGACTTCTCACAAGCAGAACTAGTACAAGCTGCTGATCCCTGGGAGCAGGAAGATGTGCTGCCCACAGTTGAGATCTGTACAGATTTTGATATCCACCTTGTTTGGAAACTTAGCTGTGCAGTGTTAGTTTCCTCTTTCCCTTTATGATATGCTCTCCTACTCTGATCTCAAAATGTTTGGTTTTGAGGCCAATATCACTTCAGAACCTCTGAATATGTTCCTATTTTATTCAAACAAGGTCTGCTATGACATATTTTCAAGGAACCAGTTTCAATAGTGATCTGTTAGGAGGAGGATTTGCAGGATTCTTTTGCTAAATTGATTATTTTCCTCCTTCCTCCCTCATACACATGTTGTTCTCTACTGTTTCTCTCCTTGCTTTAGAAGCAGGAAGAAAAGTCACTTTTTCTCTCTGCTACTTTGTCTGTGGAGACCAGCACAAGTACACTGCACAAAAGATACATTTCCAAGCAAGGCTGCTTCTACACGGCTGAGAAAAATAACTAGATTACTAAATGGCCACTTACAATAAGAAGGATTCTTTATTTACTTATTTCAGTCTCACAAAGTCTTTTTCCTCAAGAGCTCCATTCACAGTGGAAAAAATATACCATTAGGAGGTAGGAAGTAAGCTAGGAACACAGATGTGGAAGTCCAAGAAAGGCAGGAGTCCTTGTGAGGAGGCTGGTGAGGAAAGATGTCTAAAGACAGGAAGAGTAACTCAAGGAGCAGACAGTAATTAAAGCAAAGAAAGGGAGAACATGAATATTTCCCAGAAAAAAAGTGCAGATTCTGGAGCTGGATCACTGTGAACAGCTTCCAGAAACGACAAAGCAATACAAAAGTTCAATAAAATATAAGAGATTAGAAAATGTACCTTTTGGTATTTCAGGATTAGGAGTGAAGACTTCATGAAGCTTGTTTCAGCTGTTCTGGGAACGTATACAAAATATTCTTAGTTTTTTTTCTTATAAAGAGAACATCTTCATTAGAAGAAAGTTGGCTACAGCCTTGTCAAAATTTAAGTCTGTAGCTAGAACAGACTTAAATGCCTAGAAAATTACCAACTTATACTGACATTAAAATCCAATAAATTGGAATTTAAAAGAAATATGCTTTCAAAAGGTGTAAGCTTTTATAATTTAACCCTATCTAAAATCTGCAGTCCAGTAAGAAGAGCTCAGTGCTTTAAGAAAGTGTACATGGGGCACAAGCTCTGAGCTGTGGTAGGAGTTTTGCTAATGGTTCTGCATTATCTGTATTTGAATCATTGTCCTACTTGGTCACGCAGTTTTCCTTCCACTGAGGCTCTGTAAGGTTGTACTGGCTCTCCTTTCTCCTTTGCTACTGGAGGCCACTCTAAGGAGAGAAGGGATGTACATATTTGTGGTGCTCACAATGTGTTGGTGGGAGAATGGTGCTGGTTAACAGCAAAGAGCAATACTATGCAAGCTGAGCAGTGAGCACCATTGCCACCAAAAATCATTCAGTATGGGTCATACAGTTTTTCCTTGGCAGTACTCTCCTGCAAGGTTTTTTATGGCTGCAAGCAGGGCCATCTCCTGTAGCTTATTTCTGTGGTCAGCATGGCTCCTGTTGCCATTTTACCACTAAGTTTGTTTGCTGAGTTCTGAAACACTAAAAATAATACACAATCTATCTAACCCAAAATTTTCGGCAAACTCAGATTAAAGGAAAAGGTCAGATTAAAGGTCAGATTAAAGGAAAACAGCAGATTTGTCAATACTAGTTGTGTGGTTTACCTACAAAATCTATGTATGTTTTTGTTCTCTGCTTTGAAACCAGGAGGATTACTATTTTATACTCTCATGGTAGAAGTTCATCTCATCGCTTCAAAAATTAGTGACAACTCTGTCAATATGTTTAATGAATAAAACTTCTTGTGTGTTTCGGTTTTGTAAATGCAAGCTAAACAATGGTAACTGTACATTCCTTCAATTAAAATATACATTCTTACCTATACATGGATCACTACCAAGCCCAGTAAAGGGAAGTAACACACTGATGATTCTACTTAATGGTTTGGACAATGTGAAACTAGAACTGAAAACCTCCCTTTAGAGATAAACCAACTGTAAAATCCAGCTGTTGAGCTTGGATGCTTTGAAGTATTTGTTTTCTTATTTTAAAATGTTTGGATAAAATGCAGTATTTCAAATGTCATATTCAGCAATATGAAAGATAAACAAATAGCAGATGTTTCCATTTGGCAATTCAAGCACAAATATACATATCTGCAATTATGTCCAGTAATAGAGTGGGAAGAAAATGGAAATATAGGATGATTGCAACATCTTTAAAATAGTTATTTAAAATGTACATTCTTCAGCCTCTATTTTGAGTGTCCTATCTGACAAAAAATGAAAGATTCGTTGAGGGGTTTTGCCCCTTGAAGCAGGTATCACACAAATCTAGATTCAGAATTCTTTTCTCCCTAACAAAATACATTCAGTGACTTGTTTGTTGAGGTGACAAAAGAGACCTGACACACTGAAACTGCAGCAACTGTGCAACTATATCTTTTGTTTATTTTTTAATGGCAGAGTAATACGTATAATTCTTCTTTTGTTACTACTCCTTAACAAATACTTTCATGGCTCTTAGATGGTTGTTGTTTATCTCAAGGTTACCTAGTATGATGTACAAGTAAAATTTTTCTGAAGGCTTGAATCTCCAAAATACTAGTTGTACTATTTAACTGGTAATAGGGTAGCATTCCTAGAGAGTTAAGGCCTGATATATACTTACTGACTTCCAAATTATTGA
Source organism: Oxylabes madagascariensis (assembly GCA_013400675.1). NCBI lineage: Eukaryota > Metazoa > Chordata > Aves > Passeriformes > Timaliidae > Oxylabes > Oxylabes madagascariensis. The sequence goes on from VYZR01069469.1 coordinate 14,433, forward strand.
AGTGGTGAGCAAGAAAGAATATTCAGAAATCAGATTAAACTGATTTATTAATTAAGACTGTTACTCCTGACTGTTAGTCCTTTAGAGTGGGGGATCTATATACAGTTTTTCTGTGAATTAAAAGAAAATAAAAAAACCCAAACCACAGAATTCCTGCAGTGGTTAGGGCACTTCTCTAGGGTGTGGGATGACATTCAGGTCAGTCTGTTTCTACAGCCTGTCCAAATTCCCCTAAAAGATAGCACTATTTGCATCTCAAAACAATTTCCTGTGATCCAAAGGCCTTGCTGGGGGAGACCAGCAAGCAAAAGGTTTCCTGAGATTTCAGATGGGGATCAGAGTAGAGTTTCTGGCACCTGCAGGAGGGAGTTTCCTACAGCATTCCCAAGACCTTCCTCTTTCCTGAAGACATTAAATCCAGACTCAGATGATCCTGGCATTCCTTACTCTTGACCAGGGAACTATGGTTATGCTAAAGGTGAAGTTGTGGAGGTGAAACGGGAACAGTCTTCCTGCCTTCCCCACCCTGCCGATTGCCCTTCTTACTACCTCAACACTTCCCCCTCTGCATCTGGACTGCAGATTCTCTGCTACAACCCTGGTAAACTCCTACTCATTCTCTCTCAGTCACCACCCTACACATTCTTTGGAAGCACAAAAATATGTATCTTAATTTGCTGCTTATGGAAGTCATAAACACCATGGCTTTACATGTACTCTCCATAGGGTGAGTTTTTATTAAAGCTGTTGTCTCCTGATGGTGTGCTGTGCACTACTTCTCCTCCTGCCCCAAAGAAAACTGCTTGTTTCTAAGGAGATTTTTCTAATTCTGTGACAGACAATGAAGTTGGTATTTTGCATCTCTGCTTTTTCCAAAGTACTTTGAACCTTATAACTCTTGTGAGAAAATATTTGTTTTCTGAAGCAGCTGCTCAGTAAAATAGATTTGCAGGGAAGTGGAATGTAAGTCTGAAGATCATGAGCTGTAGTAAACATTGCACAAAATCAGCAAGCCAAGAATTAATGAAAAAGAAATGGAGCTTTTGTAGAACGGTAAGTGTCAATGAGGTGATTTGGTAACTCTTCACTGTCATTTATGGTTGCCACAGATCAGAATTTCATCACAGTTTGTAGCTTTCAGCTCTTGGAGGGAAGGGAAGGTACATAAAATATAGATTTTAAAAGAGGTGAAGGCACATCTGAAGATGGAGACGAAGTACAAAGACCTGTTACTGACTGCAGTAGATGGCTGGTGAAGTTAATGAAAGGGTCATATGTAATCTTTTGAGTCTGATCATAAAAGAAACAGCAGAAAATCATGGTAGGATAGTAGTCTTGGAAAGGCCAGAGCTTTCCAATCGAAGGCAGAGGTATAGTGTTTATGGTGCAATAGATTTCAAAGATACAAGAATAGTCCAAAAGGGTTTTTCTGCCAAAATGACTTCAAGAAGTGTACGGTAAGATTCATTT